>JAAAKG020181364.1:0-25916 GCA_010014905.2 Druon quercuslanigerum
AAAACAAAGTTTTTTATATTTTTATATTTTTCAAAAATAATTTTTGACAGTTCATATTCACAAAAAAAAATTAAATTAACCATCGACGTTGTATTTTGACTTAAATTTTTAGTCTAATTTTTAACCAAAAAGTGAATATTTTCATTGAAAAACGATAATTTTGAATTTATGAAGGCGATTTTTCTATAAATTAGTTGAATTTGTTATTAACTTATTGCATTTTAACCAAAGAGAACGAATTTTCCACAAAACAGTCTCAAATTTTCAGGAACCAAATAGTATTTTATACCAAATTGTAAAATTTGTAAGCTTTAAATATGCACATGCCTTCTGATTTTTTATGTTTGTGAGAAATATAAATAAAGTGGGATTTATCGCCTTATGATATTCACTTTGGAAAAACCTTTTAATAACTTTTTAATTAAAAGTCACAATCGCCCCGTCCGAACAATATTCTGGATCCAGCCTCGCATTAAACCAAAAAATACTGAAGTAAATCTTTTCCAAATTTTCTTCCTAAATAACAGAATCAAGTTTGTAGTTCACTGTTAGAATCTATTCGCGTTACATTGGATCAATCCATAGGTATAGTTATAATAGTTGAACTAGAAATAATTATACGAGACTAACACAAATCTCATGAAGCTTGTCATTCTATTAACAAAGTGGTGTTGGGTGATAAAAAAAAAGAAAGAAAAAAGAATATAAATCTATAAAATTGCGACAGGATCATCGCTACCATGGTTCTATCAGTCTTCCGTCAGACTAGGTTTTTTTAAAAAGCTAGCGTTATGATTTAGTAGTTAATTTGCTTGCGGATTGCATGCCAGTATACCGATCGCAGTGCAGACAGGGGGATTATCAATGCAGAAATCAACTATGCATTCCGTTGGATTACTTTTGCGACGGCTATGTTCAGTGCATCGACGCTAATGACGAACGCTTCTGCCGCATCACGCGATTCCGCCAAATTCTCCAGCAACGACGTGGTTTGTTTTGAGATCTGTGTGTCGTGTGACGTCCATATTTTCTATAGTTTTTGTAGTTCGTCTTTTCCTAGTTTTTCCCCTCTTGGCTCACAAGCCAATTTTCATTGCACACTTCTCTCTCTATCAGAAGTCTCTGATTTTTCATTTCTTGAAATAAAAATTCAAGAAATTTTAATGAGATTAAAATCAATTTTAAAATCCTACTTACATATTCTAATAATCAAGGTAATGTGAACAATTCCTGAAAATAAAAGCAAGAAACTAACGACAAAATTTAGAAAGAACACCATAAAAGAAAAAAATTCGTTTTATTTTTATTGTCAAATCACAATGAAAAAAACATTTGTAAAAAATAATCACCAACGTTTCCGGACTTATATAGCACCCTTATTAATGCAAAGAAAAAAAAAATAAAAATAAAAATAAAAATATATATATATTTTGGGCGGTGTTGGGGATAGAGCATCGTGATTCCGTTGCTGTTCATGCCTGCTTAAAATTTAATCGTTATTTTTATTTTATTTTTTTTGCCTTGATAAGGGTGCTGTATGAGTGCCGAAACGTTTGTGATTATTTTTAAAAAGTCCTTTGTTAATGTGATTCGATAATAATAAAAATAAACAAGACGAAAGAAATAAAAAAAAAGAAGGAAGGGGATTTGGTTGGTTGTCTTCCCATTTTTTTTTATTTTTGTCCAAAGGCAAAACGGATTTTTCATCTTTTCTTCTTCAGGGGGAAAAAATAAGTTTTTTTTCAGATTGCAATAGGAAAATTTTATGCTGGTTGTCTAAATTTTGTCATAAGATTCTTGATTTTATTTTCAGGAATACTTCACATTAATTTTTATTTCTTATCATCCAATTAAAAAAAACGTCTCAAACGTAGAAGAGAAGTGGAAAACGACACCAATTAACTAATTTTCAAGTTTTTAAACAATCTAAATTTGTTTCAACATTTGTTTCTTCTGGTAATTTGCGAAATTAACGTATTTTCTAGACGTTTTGAGTTCTTAAATAATTTATAACAATGGCACGATTTGCTTAAATAATTTTACAATTATATTTTATGTAAACAAAATAAAATTATTCAAATAATTTAAATTTGTTGAAACATTTATAACTATTCTTAGAAAACAAATTAGTATTTAAGAATATTAAAATCAGTCGAAATTTCGATGAGAGAAAATGTTTCTCTTGTTTTTTTTTGTCAGGTGCACTATGTAACTAAAATAAAAAATCTGCGGATTTCAATGATTTTTTCGGATTTTAAAAGCTCTCAATGTGTTTAAATAAATTTTCCAGGATTTCAGAAGCGAGGGATTTACTTGAAAAAATGATTTTATTGATATAATTGTTTAAAGTACTAACAACGTCTAAAAAGATACGTCCATTTAGCGACTCACCAGAAAAAATGTAATTCTTGAAACAATTGAAAATTAGTTTAAAAATTACTGGGTAATCTAGCGTTACCGAATGATAATTATTTATGTAAAAGACTTTCAAAACACGTTATTAAACCGCAATAATACTTATAATTTAAATTTTTCACCAATAGGGTTGTCTTTTTTTTACAAAATTATTTGTAACATATTATCACGTTTAAATATTAAATTTATAAAAATCTAACTTTTTTCCAAATTAAATCAATGGCAAACTTCATGGTTTTTTTGCGGCCTCTAAATATTGACCGACTTAGAAAGTAAAATCATGGAAAGTTAGTCAGGGATTTTAAAAAAAATGGTGAAAGAGAATTTCTATAAAACCCACTTTTAGTCGCTTTTTTTTAAATCACTTATTAGTTTATTTTTTAAATGAAAAGATCACTTTAGTCACTTTTCTTTCAATACATTTACCCATGGCTTCATCATTTTTTAATTCACATCTAAAAATGCGTATTTCTGAATTTTCTTTAATTCTTTTCAAATATTTTAGAGCATTTTAAAATATTATAAGCAATTCTTACTAGATTTCAATAATTTAAAGATATTTCAAACGATTTTAGTGTATTTAAATAATTTTCATGGAATTTTCAAGACTTTAAAAAGCTCAAAGGATGTCGAAAGATTTCAAAGAATTAGAAATATATTATAAAGATTTCAAAGTATTATAAATATTTCTGGATTTTATCAATGTTTCCAAGCTTGAAAAGAGTTCGTAAAATTTCAAAGTATTAGGAATATTTAAGGATATGTATTTAAAAGGATTTTAAATATTTTAGGATATATCAAAAATTTCAAGGAATTTTCAAGAGCTTTAAAAATTTTTAAAAGGTTCAAGAAGATTTCAAAGGATTTGAAATATTTTATAAGGATTTCATAGTATTATAAATATTTCTGGATTTTATAAATGTTTCCAAGCTTGAAAAGAGTTCGTAAAATTTCAAAGTATTAGGAATATTTAAGGATATGTATTTCAAAGGATTTTAAATATTTTAGGATATATCAAAAATTTCAAGGAATTTTCAAGAGCTTTAAACATTTTTAAAAGGTTCAAGAAGATTTCAAAGGATTTAAAATATTTTAGAATATTTTTTAAAATTCCAAGGAGTTTTGAAAATTTTTAAAAAGCGTTGATATATTTCGACAGATTTCAAAGGATTAAATGATATTGAAAAATACTCCAAGGAATTTAATAAAAAATCTAAGGATTTCAATGATTTTATCGGATTTTAAAAGCTCTCAATGTGTTTAAATAAATTTTCCAGGATTTCAGAAGCGAGGGATTTAGCGGGGTATCAAATATTCGAAGAGAGTTTCAAATATTTGTTGCAATTCATTTGAAATTATTTGAAATTTACAGTAGATATTTAGGCATTTCATTTTTTTAAATTTTTAATTCTCTTATTTTTGTAATTCGTCTCAAACTTACTGAACTAAAATAATTTTTCATATTTTTAAATTGCTTTCAATCCACTTGAATTTTTATGTTAATTTGTCTTGAATTTTTATAAACTTTATCGAACCCATCTCGTTTTCCTTAAATTTCTCTAATTTACTCTCATTTTACTGAAATTAATTGAGTTTTTTTCAATTCATTTCAACTCTTTTAAATTTAAATTTAATTTTTTTGAAGTCTTATGAATAGTTAAGGAAAAATCAGGGAATTTTGAAATTCAGTTTTGCGGCTTATTTTTTTATTTTCCTGAAAGTTTTAAAATCCTAGAGACGACCTCGAATTTTAATTTAAAATTCTATAGCAACCCCCCCCCCCCCCCAAGAAAATTAAAATTAATCATGGAAAATCAGAGACTGTTTTTCGCGATTTTCGGTTTCCAAATTTTTTATGGTGAAAAATACGAGTTTGAAGTTATCCATCTGAAAATCCTACGTTTTCAAAATTTATTTCTTTTTCTATGGAGGAATGGTAATTCCAGAAACAAAATTGCACATACATGTACATATTACATACCCTGTTTAAAATTTTCTCAATTATGTAATGAAAACTGAAGGCGGATATTATAGGTTCAGATCGATCGAAATTTTAAAGAGGGTTCTAAATTATGGTGTTTGTGTACGTCTCGTAGTGATATCAGTAGAATTCTTTTTAAAAAATCCTGTTTAGTATCTAACCAAGCTTTAGAAACATTTAAAATGTCTTCTCAAAGATAGTGTATACACACGAAAAATATGAATTATCTCATAAACGTTTTGGTGTAAATATCCGAAATGTTCTTAATGCCCTGAAAATATTTTTTTTGTGTAAACTGCATAATCGGAAAGGGATTTTAAATGCATTTAGTCATCCATGTGGTCCGGAAAAGAGATTAAAATTGTCAGTTTTTAATTAAACTTTTTAATTTTTAGCTGCCACCACGCCTTACGTCACCATCAGACCATCTCAGGATCTCGTCAATATTGGCGACACAGTCGATCTGATTTGTTCAAGTTCGGGTATTCAAAATCCCCGATTTAGTTGGTCGACTCTGAATGAAATCAGTTTACCGCCAAATGCCAGGGCTTATGAGAATACTTTGCGGCTTTCAAATGTAATTGTAAGTGACAGTGGAGTCTACAGATGTACAGCAAATGGTGTGGAAGGCATTTTCGATGGAGAATATGACCTCATCGTCCAAGGTAATTTTTATCTAATAAAATCCACTATACAAAATCATTTGACTAAATATAAATCTAAATAAATCTTTGTTCATGCTTGCAATTTTATGATTCGTAAGTATTGTCAGTTTGATATCACAATTTCCCGAGGGGAAACAACTCTGGTAATCCGAAATCAATTGTGCAAATATTTTCAAACTATTTTGTTAAAAATTTATTGTTTTTAAAAACTAATTTTCTTAGCTGAAAATTCAGCTAATCCATTTTTGTTTAAAAATTTATCTGTTTAGTTGAAAGTACACGTATTTTTTTGAAAATTCGTCTTTTTCTGTCAAGAATCCACTTTTTCGATGCAAATTCACATTTTTTATGCAGTTCTGTTAAAAAGTAATTTTTTGGGTAAAAATTCACCTATTTTGGTAGCAAATGCAGCTCTTTTGGTATAAAATTGAACTATATGGTTCAAAATTCATTTTTTTAAATGAAAATTACTTTTTTAATAGAAAATTTTTTTTTAGATGAAAATTTTACGTGAAAATTCAACAATTTGGTTGAAACTTGATGTATTTTGTTTAAAATTAGTGTTTTTTGAGTAGAAACTATTTTGATGACAATCCTTTTTTGTAAATTGAAAATTTCTTTCTTATCTAAAAATTCGTCTTTTTTAGTTAAGAATCAATGTATATTGTTGAAATTTTGTTTTCTTGGTAGAATATAAGGATTATTTTTTTTGAATATGCAAGTATTTGGTTGAACATTAATGTATTAAAAAACAAATTTATACTTTTTGGTAGAAAATATTTTTCTTGAAAATTTATCATTTTAGTTTACAATTAATCTACAATTTAAAAATTAAAGAATTTTGTTAAAAATTTTACTTCCTGGTTAAGAAGGCAACTTTTTAGTTAAAAGATCGTTGTCTTTTGGTTGAAAATAAATTTTTTACTGCAAATATAACGATTCTGGTTAAAAATTAATATTTTTACTTGAAAATTTATCGCTTTGTTTGAAATTTAATTTTTAACTTAAAATTTAACTATCCTATTTTAAATTGTAAATCTATCTTTTTTAGTAGAAAGTTAAATTATTTCTTGAAAAATTCATGTCTTTTGTTAAAAATTATTCTTTTTTGTGAAAATTTATTTCTTCGGTTTCAAATTCAACTGCTGGGTTGGAAGTTAAGCTACTTTGTTAAAAATCCACTTTTTGATTGGAGGTGCATTATTTTAATTGAAAATTCATCTCTTTAGATAAAAAATGTACCTGGTTTGTTGAAATTTGTTTGTTTTTGTTATAAATTTTTTTTTTAATTGATACATTACTATTCCATTTTTTTTTAATTTATATTTTTTAGTTAAAAAATCAACTGCTTTTTTGAAAATTCGCATTTTCCGTAGATAACTTATCTTCTCGTTTACAAATTCACGTTTTCGATTTAAAATTCATATATTTTGTTAAAAATCGTTCTTTTCTCAAAATAAAAATGAATTTGAATGTTGAGCTGCTATGTTAAAAACTTAACCATTTTATTGAAAACTCGTTTTTTTTTGTAAAAAATAATTGTTTAATTCGAAAGATATCTATATGCCGTTTTTGATTGACAATTGGACTTTTTTAGGTGAAATTTTAAATATTTAGTTGAAAATTCATGTATTTTATTAAAAATTCGTCTTATTTCACAAAAACTGATTGCTTTTGCATGAAAGTTCACCTTTTTGGTCAAAAGTTAATTTTTTGAATTGAGAAGTAACTATTCTATTTTTCTGTTTTTTGTTGAAAATTCAACCATTTCGTTAAAAATTAATCTACTTTTGTTGAAAATTAAGAAATTTAAAAAAAAACTATTCCTTTTGAATGAAAAGTTAACAGTTGTGTTGAAAAATCGTTTTCTTCTAGTTAAAAGTATATTTTCAACAGAAAATTTTACGATTCCAGTTGAAAATTCTTCCTTTTATTTAAAAAAACTCATTTCTGTAGTTGAAATTTAATTTTTTAACTAAAAATTTCACTATTACATTTTTGGTAGCAAATTTATTATGAATTGTGTTGCAAATTATTTTTTTTTCGGTAGAAAATTAAACTTTTTGGTTAAAATTTGAAATATTTGGTTTAAAGTTCATCTATCCATAGTAATCTAAGGTAATCCGAAGCTATAATCAACCGCTAATGGACCGCATTTTAAGGAGTTGTTTCCCCTTGAAAATTTTCATGTCTCAATATTTTTTATTTTATTCTGAATTTTTTTTTTTTTAATAATTCAACAGGTGGTACTGCCGATGCTCCAGCAATTGAAACCGTATCAGCTCCTTACGGATCAGATATTGAAATGGACTGCAGTCCCAATTTGAGTCCTCCAATCAAATTCCACTGGAAGAAACTTGAGGGAACAATGCCATCGAATATTGATCCATACGAAGTAAGACGCCAGTTGATTAAAAAAATATTATTAATAAAATTTCAGGCCTGAGATTGTCAAACATTCTAAAAAAAAGTATATTAAATAATTCAAAATTGCAAAATGCCCTTAGGAAATAATATGATAGGGAAATCTGTATAGGTCTTTAATGATTTCCTTTTAATAAATTTCCCTTATGTTTCTTGAGATTATATCTCAGAAAAAATATAAGGATTCTATTGGTATCTTTAAAATCGTTTAAAATTTTACTGCAATTCCATGATACGTTTGGAAACATTTTTAAAACCAACAAAATCTTTGAAATATGTTCAAATCCGTAGAAATCCCTTGGAATCTTTTAACCCATTAAGTAAAAATCTTTGAAATATTTTAAAAAGTGAGAATAAAATCCTTTAAATCTTGCGAGATTTCTTGAAATGCCTTGATATGCCTTACAATCCTTTAAAATCGATACTAAAATCTTTAAAAACCTTACAAAAGTCTTTGAAATCCCTGGGAATTTTCAAAATCTCTTTATTTTTTTTTGTAATCTGTTAAAATAAAAATATTCTGAAACCCCTTAATCCTTTGAAATAGGAGGTTTTAAATCTTGTGAAATTCTTTTAAATACCGCGAAATCTTTGGAAATGCTATAAAATTATTTGAAATACCTCGAAATTAATTCAGTCATTTGAAAATCTTTAAAATCTTTGAAAATATTAATATAAAATTTTAAAAATCCATTAAAATAATTAGAAATTCTTTGTCCAGAATTCCCGTAAAATGAAGCTTACAATCTTTGGAAATCCTATTAGATTTGTTGAAACTCCTTCGAAATTGTCGAATTCTCTGGAAATATGTTGGAATCGTTAAAATATATCATTGTGAAAATCCATTACAATTATGTAAATAATTTGAAATTCCCTAAATTTAAATAAGATGAAATGTATGCATCAAAGTTTTCTAAAAAAGAAAGACCGCCCAGATCCCTCGAAATCTTTGACATCCTTCGAAATCTTTTAAATAATTGTAAAATATAAAAAAAAATCCTTTAAATTTTGTGAGGTTCTTCGAAGTACCGTAAAAACTCTCGAAATCTTTAAAAATCCTACAAAATTATTTGAAATCCTTTGAAATTTTTTTAATATTTTGAAATTCTTTGGAATTAGTTAAAATAGCTTAAAAACTTTAAAATCCTGCAAAGGAGGTTTCATCCCTTGAGTGTTGTGAAAGTTTTTGAAATTCCTTGCAATCTTTGAAAGAGCTGTAAAATTCTTGAAAATACCTTGAAATTCTTTGGAATATTTAAAAATATATATAATCTTAATAGTCCATTAAAATAAATAGAATACATTTTAAATCACAGGAATATAAATTAAATTAAATTAATTTATTAAAGTTTTAATTACAAAAAATCATTAAGCTACCTAGAAATATTTTAAACACTTCGAAATACATTAAACTCCTTGGAATTACATTTAATTTATTTCCTACATTTTTCTGGAAATCCCTTAGAATCGATCTTAAATATTTAGAAATCCTACACCATTCTTTTAAAATACACGAAATTCTTTGACAAAATTGGACGTTGTAGAAATCTCTTAAATCTTCAGAAAGTCTTTTAAATTCCTTGAAATGTTTTAAAATTCTATCAACTTTGTTTTAATGCTTCAAAAAAAAAGTTTAAAATAATTTAAAATCTTATGTGTATGAATTAAGTTAAACTTAGTTATTAAAATTTTCTTTTTAAAAATCCGTATTTCCTAGAAATCTTTAAAACTCCTGAAAATCTTTTAAATTCTCAGAGATTTAATAAAAACCTTAAAATCTTGTGAAGTTTCTTGAAATATCTTAAAATCCTTTGAAATTCTATTTAGCTTTCAAATTTCTCAAGAAATCTATTAAAATCATGCTCTCTCAAACTCTTGAAATCCCTTAAACGTTTTTTGAAATTCTTTAAATTATTAAAATGTCTTGAAATTCTTTAGAAGCTATTAAAATAGCTTAAAATATTTTAAAATCCCGTAAATACTCTAAAATAATTAAAGGTTCTATAAAACCCCTTAAATCTTCTAACATTCTTTGAAATACCTTAAAATCTTTGGAAATTCTACAAAACTCTTTCGCATTCCTCGAAATTTTTAAAGTCTCTTGAAACTGAAAATTTTGAAAATCCTTCGAACTTTTGTAAGATCCTTCATAGCCCTTGAAATTTTTATAATTTCTGAAGTCCCTTGAAATCTGTACAAATCCTTTTAAATAATTTTTAAACCACTTTTTCAATATTTTCTCATCATTTTTCTAGAATTGCAAAAAAATATATATATAAAAAGTTCAATTCAGGAAAATAATGGTAGAAACTGAATTTCCTGATATGTATTTCCTTCCTTGAACAATTTTTAAATTCCGGAAAACGGTTAAGCTATTATTAAGCTATTATTTATAGAACAAACTAAAAATCGAAAATGTCTCTTTGTTTAAAATTTAATTTAATTAATTAATTTAAAAATTGTAAATCTGTCTTTTTTAGTAGAAGATTCAATTATTTCTTGGAAAATGCATGTATTTTGTTAAAAATTATTATTTTTTGTAGAAAATTAATTTTTTCAGTTGAAAATTTAACTTCTGGGCTGAAAGTTGAGCTACCTTTTTAAAAATTCACTTTTTGATTGGAGGTGATTTAATCCTAAAATTTTTCTGGACGAAAATTACATTTTTTGTTAAATTTTAAGCGTTTATAATAATAAATATTCAATCCTAAAATTCGATTCCGCTAAAAAAGAAAGTATTCCTTTTAAATGAAAAGTTAACGGCTTTGTTGAAAAATCGTTTTTTTTTTGGTTAAAAGTATATTTTCAGTTAAAAGTTTTACGATTCCAGTTGAAAATTCTTTATTTTATTTAAAAAAATCATTTGTTCAGTTAAAATTTAATTTTTTAACCAAAAATTTAACTATTAAATTTTTAGTTGAAATATGTTTGTTTTATAACATTTTTTTTTTAATTGATACGTAACTATTCCATTTTTTTCAATTTATCTCTTTTAGTTAAAAAATCCACTGCTTTGCTGAAAATTCGTATTTTCCAAAGATAATTTATCTTCTTGGTTAAAAATTCACGTTTTCGGTTTAAAATTCATATATTTTGTTAAAAATCGTTGTTTTCTAAAAAAAATATGAATTTGAAAGTTGAGATGCTATGTTACAGACTTAACCATTTTATTGAAAATTCGTTTTTTTTTGTGTAAAAAAATAATTTTTTAAAGCCGAAAGATAACTATATGCCGTTTTTGATTGACAATTTGTCTTTTTTACGTGAAATTTCAAATATTTAGTTGAAAATTCATGTATTTTATTAAAAATTCGTGTTATTTGATAGAAAATGATTGTTTTTGCATGAAAGTTCACCTTTCTCGTCAAAAATTAATTTTTTTAATTGAGAAGTCTCTATTTTATATGTATGTTTTTGGTTGAAAATTCAACAATTTCGTTAAAAATTAATCTACTTTTGCTGAAAATTAAACAATTTAAAAAAGAAAGTATTCCTTTTGAATGAAAAGTTAACGGCTTTGTCAAAAAATCGTTTTCTTTTGGTTAAAAGTATATTTTTAACTGAAAACTTTACGATTCCAGTTAAATATTCTTTATTTTATTTTTAAAAAACTCATTTCTTTAGTTGGAATTTAATTTTTTAACTAAATATTTAACTATTACATTTTTGGTCTAAAATTTATTATGAATTGCGTTGCAAATTATTTTTTTCGGTAGAAAATTGAACTTTTTGGTTTAAAATTGAAATATTTGTCTCTTCAAACTGAAAATGTTCAAAATCCTTCGAACTTTTGTAAGATCCTTCATAGCCCTTGAAATTTTTATGATTTCTGAAATCCCTTGAAATCTGTACAAATCCTTTTAAATAAATTTTAAGTCACTTTTTTCAATATTTTCTCATTATTTTTCTAAAATTGCAAAAAAAAGATATAATAAATTGAATACAAGAAATCAATGGTAGAGACTTAATTTCCCAATATGTATTTCCTTCTTTTAACAATTTTTAAATTCTGGAAATATGGTTAAGCTATAATTAAGCAATAATTAATCGCTAATAATTTTTCGTTTTGAATAGAACAAATTAAGGATCGAAAATGTGAAGGCCGAAAACGCAGGAACCTACATTTGTGTGGCAGAAAATGGCCAAGAGACACTCGAAGTTCCAAATGTTCTAGTCGTAACTGGAGTTGTGCCATATTTCCACCAAGCTCCAAGAAGTTTCATTGCCCTCGCACCACTGTCAGAAGCCTATATGAAATTCAATATTGAGGTCTCATTCAAAGCAGAGAATTACGATGGATTGATACTTTATAACGACGAAAGCCTTCACGGAAAGGGAGACTTCCTCGCTCTCGCGATCGTTGGAGGATATCCAGTTCTCTCGTAAGTCAACACAAGGATCTCTTAAATTTGAAAAAAAAATCCAAATTTTTTTCCCGATTTTTCTGGACGATAATTACATTTTTTGTTGAATTTTAAGCGTTTATGATGATAGATATTCAATCTTTCTTAGTGTGGCCATTTTAATCGCATAAAAAAATTAACCGGTTTTTTCCGGTTCGTAAATATTTTTCGCGGTCAGTGAAATTAAAAATTCCGAATTCTAAACAAAATAATAATTTTAAGCAATTTTAAGCTTAAAATATTAAAAATTGAACGATTACATTGTTGTTATAAACTGAACGCTTCTTAAATCCAAAGTTAAATTACTTTCATTTTTAATAGTTTAAAAGTCCTTAAAAAGCTTTAAAAATTTATTTAAACATCTTAAAATATCTACATGTTGTTTTACATTTATTCAAATTATAAATTATTCTTGAAGTTTTTTCCCAACTTCTAAACAATTTTTTCATTTATTCAAATTCTATACAAATTTTTTGTGAATCCTGTAAAATTAAAAATATTTTCCCCAACTCTTCCAAATTCATTGCTGACAATTTTGGAAATCTTTTTAGAACTTCTTAAATATTTTCTTAAAATTAATTTTTCAAATTGAAGACGTTTTTAATTTTCCTAGGAATCTAAAGAAAATGTTCTTTATTCTTTTAAAGCCTTTCATAATTGTTAAAAAGCTACTTATCTTTGAATATTTTCTCAATTTTTATTTTAAAAAAATTTATTATGCATTAAAATTCAACAATTTTACTTGTAAATTACATTTTTCCAAATAGAAGAATTAAAATTGTAAATGACTTTAGATGAACAATCAAATATTTATAAATATTAAGCAATTTTTCTTTTTCTGTAATACATTTTTTTAAATTTTAGACTAAACAATATTTTTGATTTAATAAAAGTATTCAATTATGAATATATTATTTTTAAGTTACTTTAAAATGAAATATATTAGAAATTTTCAATAGGGCGTTTACGTGTGTTTGACTACTAATAATTTGTAATTAAAACAGTTTAATTTTTAACGTTAAAATCTGGACGTTCTTAAATTTTGAACTGATTCTGAATAGTCTTGTCAAATTACCTATTATACACATGTTAATCCTTAATGTACAGTTTAATTTTAAAAATCATTATAATTTATATCCACATTTGGTCAATTTAAAAGGTTTTTTTATCCAAAATTGTAGATTTCAAACGATACTAATTTTGAATCTTTTAAAGTCTTTAAAACTGCATTTTACATTTCTTCAAATGAGAAAATGTACGCCTAAAAATTAAAATTTAAAATGGAAAGCTTGTGAGTGAAAGATTTTGGAATGACGCATTGTGAACTGCATGATATTATGATTGAAAAAGATAAAAATTTGACTGAATATTTAAAAAAATGTTGAAATCAAACTTGCACAGATTTTTTTCTCTAAAAATTTGTGAAATTCCCGGTCAAAAAATAAATTCACTGTCATTTTCCGGTTTTTCCGGTCTCAGAAAATCCTCGATCATTTCCCAGTTTTCAAGGTTTCAAGAAGAAATAAATTCTTTTAAATATTATTAATTTATATAACTAATTACTAAGATTTCAAGTCAAAATATCACATTTCAACAAAATAGTGCACTTTTCAATAACAAAGATGCATTTTCAACCAAAGAATTGAATTTTCTAGTTAAAAAGTTAAATTTTTTAGAAAAAATTTTACTCTTGAAGCGGAAAGCATGAATCTTTCAATCAAGAAAGATTAATTTTCAACCAAACCGTTGCATTTTCGCTTGAGTGTTTCGATTTTCTCGGTCTACTAAAAGTATCATAGGTTTACTTGCCCCTTAACACAAATATTTATTTTAATTTATATCGTTCATTCTAAACATCCTTTAACAAAATAGAACAAAACATTGCAAAATAAATTAATTTTGAAAAAAGACTTAAATTTTCCACTAAAAAATATTAATTTATAATAAAACATGGAATAGATAAACTCTAAGTTCACATTTTCAAATAAATTGATGAATTTTCAACTATAATTATAAGTATTTAAGTAGAATAGTTGAATTTTAAACAAAACAGATGAATTTTTATCTAAAATTATAGAATATTCAACTGAAATAATAGTAACATTTTCAGTTTAAAAAACACAATTATTACCAACCAAAAAAGAAACAAACTTTCAAAAAAATAATTAAATTTTCGGCAAAAAATTCCTTTTTGTCAAAAGAAAAAACAAGTTTTCAATCAAATAGCTTATATTTCTACCAGAGAATAGAATTTTTAATTAAAATTATAAATCTTAAACCACAAAAATTAATTTTCAACCAAGTAACTTTATTTCCAACCTAAAAGCTGAATTTTCAACTAAAATGATACATATTTAACTGTAATACATACCTTTTTAACTGAAAAGAATAATTCTTAGACAAGGAGATTAACTTGCAAAGAAAAAGATAATTTTTAATCAAATTTGTGGATTTTCAACGAAATAGTTGAATTTTCAATTAAGAAAGATAAATTTTTATTTAAACTGTTATATGTTGAAGAAGAAAAGATTAATTTTCGACATAAAATGTACATTAAAATTTTCAGTTGAAGGAATTACTTTTCAAATAAAATGATGAATCTTCAACTCGAATATTTGAATTTCATACCAAAAAGATGATTTTTCAACCATAAAGAATTTTCTAAAAAAAAGGCGAAGTATTCACAACTTCAAAATTTTTCAAACAAATGGTTTATATTCTATATGAATACGAATTTAATAATAAATTCTGATTTAATTACAGTAAACTCAGATAATCTGAAGAATATGTGACGGTACATAAATTAGAAATCACTTTTCTAAATTGACAAAAAATATTAAAATAATGAAAACTTGACTTTTACTACGGTCAGAAGTAACCACCGAAAGAGACGAATTTTCAACAAAATATTTCAGTTTTTAAAATAAAAAAAAAACAATAAAAAAATTAAAAACATTCAACAAAAAAATTGCATTTTCAAACAAACAATTGAATTTTCGACCAAAAAATATGACCTTTAAGAAAATTGTTAAATTTTCAACAAAATAATTCAGCTTTTAACTAAATATTAGAATTTTTAAACAAAAGAGATTATTTCTGAACTCAAAATATAACAATGGACTTTTCAAATCAATATAACTAACTTTAAATCATAAAAGATAAATTTTTATTCAACAAAAGACGACCTAATGTAAATTTTCTATCCAAAATACAAATGTTTCAAAAAACAGTTAAATTTTGAATAAAAAAAGTTGCTTTTTCAAAAAATAGAGTATTTTTCAACAAAATGATTAAGTTTTTCACCAAATAGTCGAATTTTTAGCCAAAAAGGATACATTCTAAACTCAAAACGTAATATTGGACTTTTTCGAATTAAAAGAACTAACTTTCAGCTAAAAAAGACGACTTTTTCTACAAAAAGATATATTTTGAAAATAAAAGGATAAATATTCTTTTCAAAAATACGAATTTTCAAAAAGGCAGTTGAACTTTAGACCAAAAAATTAATTTTTAAAAAAATAGTTGAATTTTCAACACAATAATTAAGTTTTAAATTATTTACATTTTTTACGACTAAGGCTTTTGAATTTTACCAGTTTAATTTATAACATTGAAATGTGGAAATTCTTACATTTTTAACGGATTTAAAGTCATCTTAACAAATCATAGTATACTTTTTGATATTGCATGTACGATTCATTTTTTTTAGTAATTAATTTCTATTTACAGTTGATCAAATAAAAATGGTTTTTATCAAAAACTTTGTATTTCAAACGCTTTTATAGGGTTGCCGCTGTACCGAGAACCCGGGAAATGAGCGGGAATTTTATGAGAGTGGGAAAAACCGAGAAATGACGTTGAACTTATTTTTTGACCGTGAATTTTACAAATTTTTAGAGAAAAAAATCCGCCCGCTTATAATTTGTCTTGGAAGAGGGAAAATTAAAATTAGGAATTTGAACTGGATATTTTAAACAAAAATTCTAATTCTTAGTTGAAATTAAGAATTTTCTTAAAGAATTAATTAGAGCTTAATTCTGAGCTTGAATTGTAATTTATTTACAAGAATAACGATTTACAACGGAAAATTGAATTTTTCAAACAAAATTCTTATTCTGTATTAAAACGAGTTATTTTCGAACAAAATAAATTATGAATTCGAACAGGGAATTTTACAAAAAATTCTAATTCTTACAATGAGTTGAAATGGACAATTTACGAAAAAAAATTCTGCATTTGAACAGGGAATATTTCGAAAAGAATTAAAAATTTGGATTTAAACGGGGAATTTTCAATTTTTAACTAATTCTAAACTTTAATTTTTAAAGTTTAAAATTCAAGAGTTTCACTTTGAATGCTTTGAGTTTTTAGATTTAGTATTTCATTTTTTAAATTTCATTGACCTTGAAAAATGTTTTCAAACTGGGAAAAACCCGAAAAGTGGCCGGGAATTGTTTTCTTTTATTAAAACGGCCATCCTGTTTTAATTATCAATTCTTTAAGTCCTCCAAGGCTGCATTTTAAAATTCTATAAATTAAAAATGTACGCTCAGAAGCCTCTTTTACCTTTTTTTTATTTAACAAATAAAATATATTTTCAGATTCGACCTTGGATCTGGTCCAGCACAAATTCGAGCAAACAAGTCCATCATTCCTGGTACCTGGCACACCATAAAAATTCAACGTTACCGCAAAGAAGGAAGTATGTTGGTCGACGGAGAAGGTCCTTTCAAGGTCTTCGCATCAGGAAGAAAGCAGACTCTGGACCTCAAAGAACCTCTTTACATCGGTGGAGTGTCACGGAATCAAACTGTCAATGAATTTGTAAATCGGCAGATTTTCAAAAATGGAATGATGGGCTTTGTTGGTTGCATCAGCAAACTGGTCATCGGAGATACACATGTTGACCTGAGTGGTCAACAAACTGAAAGCACTGGAATAACGACCTGCGAAACCTGTGCTGAAAATCCTTGTCGTAATGGAGGAATTTGCCAGGAAGCGTCTGTGAAACATGGATACAGGTGTCTCTGTCGAGCAGGATATAGTGGACATCATTGTGATTCTGTCGGAGAATCTTGTTATCCAGGTAGGTTGGGGATCGTTAATAAACTGCGTTACATTTAAGGGCTAAGTAACGTGACATTTTTCTGTTTTTAGTCAAAAATTCAACCATTTGACTGAGAATTATTAAATTTTATTTAAAATTCGTCTTTCTTGGTAGTATCTTAATCTTTTTGTGTAAAAATTCATATTTTTTAGTTTAAGCTTCAACTTTTTGAATAAGAATTCTTAAACTTTATTAAAAAGTCCCCTTTTTTGGTAGTAACTTAATCTTTTTGTTTAATAATTCATCCTTTTTAGTTGTAAATTCAACTTTTTCGTTGAATTCAGTTGATTAGTTACCTTATCTTTTTATTTTAAATTAATAGTTTATAGTTGAAAATTCAACTTCTTGACTGAGAATTCTTTAAATTTGTTAAAAATACGTTTTTTTCGGTAGCATACTAATTTTTTTAGTTAACAATTTAACAACTAGTTTTTAAAGTTGAACTACTTTCTTAAAAATTAAAAAACAATTGTTTTCTTTTTTTCTCAAAAATTCAGCTTTTTAGTTGGGAATTCTTGGATTTTATTTAAAATTCGCCTTTTTGGTAGTAACTTAATCTTTTTGTTGAAAAATTAATCTTTTTGTTTAAAAATGAATTTTTTTGTTTAAAAGTTCACCTTATTCAATTGAAAATTCGCCTTTTTCAGTGAAAATTCCTGAATTTCGTGAATTTTTTTTTTTAGAAAGAAAATTAATATTTTTGGTTTACAAAGTCATCTTTTTGGTTAAAAATCTAACAGCTAGGTTTAAAAGTTGAAATGCTTTCTAAAAAAGTTTGTTTTCTTTCATTCTTAAAAATTCAACTTTTTTTTGAGAATTCTTGAATTTGATTGACAATTCGCCTTTTTAATCAGTTACCTTGTCTTTTTGTATAGAATTAATATTTTATAGTTGAAAATTCAAGTTTTTGATTGAGAATTCTTTAAATTTGTGAAAAATACGCCTTTTCCGGTAGAATACTAATCTTTTTAGTTAAAAGTTAAGAAGTAGGTTTTAAAGTTGAACTACTTTCTTAAAAATTAAAAAACAATTTTTTTCTTAAAAATTCAGCTTTTAAGTTGGGATCTCTTGAATTTTGTTTGAAATTAATGTTTTTTAGTAGTAAATTAATCTTTTTGTCAAAAAATCTTGAAAACTCTTGATTTTGGTTAAAAATTAGTTTTTTAAAGGTTTTTTTTGGTTTAAAAATTCATCATTTGGTTAAAACTTTAACAACTAGATTTTATATTTGAACTACTTTGTTATAAATTCATTTTTTGGTTGACAATTCAAAATTTTAGTTAAAAATTTATCGTTTTCATTGGAAATGGAATTGTCCCGTTGGAAAGTCCTTTTTTTTGTTAAAAAAATTACTTGGCGATTGAAAATTTACCTATTCTATTTATGATCAACAATATTTCTTTTTTAAGAAAAAATTCAACTTTTTCTTAAAATTGAACTATTTTCTCAACAATTATTATTTTTTTGTTAAAAGTTAATCTATCTAAGTTGAGAGTTTTGGTATTTTTTTTGGAAAGTCGTCTTTTTTGGTATAAGATTAATTTTTATCGTGATTTAATATTTTTTATTTGATAATTTAACTGTTTTGTATAGAAAATTTGTCATTTTGTCTTGAAAGTTCCAAAATTTAGTAAAAAATTAACTATTTGGTAGAAAAATCGTTTTTTTTACAATTTGAACTAGAATAGTTAAATTTTTGACCAACGAGATTAACTTTCAACCAAGAAGATTAATTTTTACAAAAAATTGTAAGTTTTCAACTAAGGAATAGAATTTTTCTACCAAAAATTGAATAATTAAATTTTTGAGTCAGAAAAAGAATGTTCAATAAAGAGAATAATTTTAGCTAAAATTATGGTATTTTCAACCAAAAAAATTAATTTTTAACAAAAGAGTTTCGTGTTCAACCAATGTATTTTATTGTAGACCTAAAAAATGGATTTTAAACGTACATGCTAAAAATTTAACTAAAATTTTGGAATTTTTAACCGAAAAAAGATAATTTGCTACGAAAAAAATCGATTTTTAAACAAATACGTGGATGTTCAATGAAATAGTTGAATTTTTAATTAAGGCAGACAAATTTTTATCCAAATTGTTGAATTTTGAACAAGAAAAATCAATTTTCAACAAAAAATGATGAATCTTCGACTGGAATAGTTGAATTCTATACCACAAAGATGAATTTTCAACTAAATCGCTAAATATTTAACTGGAACACTCAAATTGCCAACCAAAAAGATGAATTTTTAAACAATAAAATGAATTTTTACAAAAAAATACAATTTTTCAACCAAATGCATACATTATTAACGAACTATTTAAATGTTAAATTCAGGAAGACGAATATTCAACCAAACAGTTGGATTTTGCACAACAAAAAAATCAGAATTTTCTACTGAAAATTGAATTGTTACATATCTACTTAAAAAATTGATTTTGAACTGACTGATGCATTTTCAACTGAAATGATGAACCTTCCACTGCAATAGTTAAATTTTCTAAAAAAAATTTTTTTAAAACGATAAATTGTCAAACAAAACTAAAATAATTAAGTTTTATGTTAAAAAAATAATGTTTAAACAAAATAGACGTATTTCCAACTAAAAAAGAACATTTTTCAACCAAAAATTGAATAATTGTAGTACAAAATTAGCGTTCCACAAAAGAGTTGAATTTTTAACTAAAATTATGGAATATTTAAATGGAGTAATAGTCACATTTTCAGTTCAAAAAAAAAAAAAAATAATTTTCAGCCAAAAAATAAACAGGTTTTCAACGAAATGACGATCTTTCAGCAAAAAATATCTTTTCATCCAAAGATAAAAGAAGCCTTTAATTAAATAGCTATTTTCCGCCAACGAAATTAATTTTTAATTAAAATAATAAATCTTCAAAAAAAAATAAACAAGTGTTGAACTTTTAACCAAATAATTTTTGAATTTTTAACCAAAAAGAAGAATTTTCAACAAAATACGTAAATTTTAAATGAAATAGTTCTGTTTTTAATTAAAAAAGACAAATTTTTAGTCAAACTGTTGAATTTTAAACTGGAAAAGATAAATTTTCAATAAAAAATATGAATTTTTAATCATAATGATTCATTTTCTACAAATGAAGAAGAATTTTCTACAAGGTACGTAAATTTCCAAACGAATAGATTAATTTTTAAATAAAAAATATAAATTTTCAACCAAAAATAGGATAGTAGAATTTTCCGTTGCAAATATAATTCATAATTTTTTATTTTATTTTTATTTTATTTGTTTTTATTGTCAGCAAAGTAGTTGAATTTTCCACTGCAATAGTTAAATTTTAAATTACAAAAAAATTATTTTCAACAAATTAGTTAAACTTTCAAAAAGAAATATTTTTTCTGTTAAAATGTTGAACCTTTGAACAAAAATTTAATTTTTAACAGAAGAGTTTCACGCAAAACAGCAAGTCATTGAAATTTTAACAAAAAAAGATGCATTCGCAATGAAAAATGTATCAAAAAGAGGGAACTTTCAAATTCTGACGAATTGTGACTTGGAACATGGGTTTTTTAAAACTCCTTTCTTATAAATTTGAATTATAAAATTTTTTAATGCTTCGAGACTTTATATAAAGAAGAAATCACTTCTCTAAATAGACAAAAATGATTAAAATAATGAAAATTTGATTTTTACTGCTATCGCAAGTAAATTCCCGATTTTTAAATTAAATTCCCGGTCAAGTCGCCACCCCGGCCACACTATTGACACTATTTGACAGTTGAATTTGCAACCAAATAGTTAAATTTACAAACAAACAAAATGCGTTTTCAACGCAGAAGATTAATTTTCTAACAAAAAAGATGAATTCTCAACAAAATAAATCAATTTTGAATTAATTTTTAAGGAGACAGTTGCATTTTTGGCAACAAAAAAATACAGTTTTTTTCCTTCTTTCTACAAAACAGTTGAATTTTCAATCGAACGCACTTTTAAATCCACTTTAAGAGAGAAAAGGGAAAGTTTTCGGAGAAGAGGGGAAAATGTTTAATTAAAAAATTGAGAAAACATAGAGTAATAGGCGAAAGACTGTAATCCCTGTTATTATTCAGGATTTCAATATTTCATAAATTAAAAAAAAATTATTTGCCTTAAATTTCAGGAGCTTGTGGAGAGGGATCCTGTTTCAGTTTAGAAACTGGTTTTGAATGTTACTGTCCCTTCGGAAAAGCAGGAACAAGATGCGAGCGAACTGTCGAGGTTCAGAAGCCTTCATTCAGAAATCCAAGATCATATCTTGCATATAACAAACCAAAAGCTGTTCGAAGGTAAGATAAGTTCGAAATATCCAATTATTGACTCTTCAATGAGCATCTTTATATATGCAAAAAGACAAGGGTTTGATCACTTTTGAAATTTTCTTAAATATTTTGAAATCTTTCAAATTTTTCCGAAACTTTAGTGAAATATTTGAAATAATAGTGATATTTTTGATATCTTTGAAATCTTTGTGAAATCTTTAAAATTATTTATACTTTTGAAATCTTCTGAAATATATTGATCTTTTATAAATGTTGTGATATCTTTAAAAAATCTTTTAATCTTTGTGATATCTTTGCAATTTTTGTAAAATCAATGGAATTTTTGAGCAATCCTAAAAACTAGTTGAAATATATAAATTGTTCTTCAATATTTTAAAATCTTCGAAATCTTCTTATATTTTTTAAATCTTTGCAACATTTTTGTTTAATATTTAAAAACTTATTGAAATATTTTAAAACTTTGTGAAATCATTGGAAACCTTGTGGAATTTTTAAAATCATTTAAAATATTTTAAATCTTCTCAAATATTTTGGACTCTTTCAAATATTGTGATATCTTTGCAATCTTTGTGAAATCATTGGAATTTTTTGTAAAACCTTTAAAATTTTTGAAATCTTTTAAATCTTCTTAAATATTTCGAAATCTTCTAAATATTGTGATATCTTAAAAATTCCTATGATATCTTTGCGATCTTTGTGTAATCATTGGAATCTTTGTGAAATCTTTAAAACTATTTAAAATATTTTAAATCTTCTGAAATATTTTGATTTCTTCTTAATATCGTGTTATCTTTAAAAACTGTAAAACCTTTGAAATTTTTGTGGAATATTTACAATCTTAGTGATATGTTTCAATTTTTTGTGAAATTACTGGAATTTTTATGAAATCTTTAAAATTATTTGAAATCCTCTGAAAAATTTTGAACTCTTCCAAATATTGTGATATCTTTGAAATCTTTACGAAATTTTTGTAAAATCTTTGAAATCGTTGTGAAATCATTGTAATCTTTGTGATATTCTTCAAATTATTTTGAATCTTCGAAACCTTCTCACATATTTGGAAGTCTTCGAAATCTTGTGACATCTTTTAAATCTCTCTGAAATCTTAGTGGCATTTCTGAAATCTTTGTAAAAGCACTGGAATATTTGTAAAATCTATAATACTATTTGAAATGTTTGAAATCTTCTGAAAATTTTTCAAATCTTCGAGATCTTGTGATATTTCTAAAATGGTTGTAAATTATTTAAAATCTTTGTGTAAATTGTGAAATCGTTGTAAATTATTTCTGAAATCTTTGAAATATGGCGTAAACTGAGAATTCGAGTGCTCAACCCCTCGTAAAAATAGTTTTTCACCTTTAATTATTTTATGAATTTGAAGGCTTAATTACTTATTTAGTCATATCTTAAATTCATGAGAGGCCTCTAATTTTTTTATCAACGAGACACTATTACAGTGACCCTTTTGTAGGCATTTCATAAAGGAGCCATTCAAAAACTACGTAACGCAATTATAAACCCCCCCCCCCCCCTCCCCCTTTAAGTCTGAATTTTTTTTTGGATATTTTAGTACACATCACAGCCCAAAGTGCTATAAAAATAGTGGAAATGGGTGATATTTTACGGAAATAGGGATATAATAAACGAATCAAGTCTTTTAAATAATTATAATAATAATAATAGTCATAATTAAAAATAAACTTTGAACGAAAAATAGTTGCATTTTCTTATTGGATTATACTAATCCAGTTCGCGGTTAAGCGAAAAAACCCAGAAAAAATGGAAAGTTTTGTAAAATAAAATCACTGATTTAAATTTTCGCCAGAATTTCAAAAAATTTGTTTTCACATTTATATTTTCCGCGCGTAATTTCACATTCTAAATTCACCCCTTCCCCCTCCTACCCCTACGTCAAATATCGTCATATAACCTGCTCCCCTCCTCGGCAGCGTGAAGTAGTTTTTGAACGGCCCCACATGATAAAACTTTTTTTTAAATAGAATAGTTCCTTAGAGTCGACATAACTTTTCTTCTTCCACTTGTTAAAAAATTATCCAAAATGGGCTCAGTGCGCCTGCAAAAAAAGGGTTTCGTAGTCTATTAGGACATTTATTAAGACGTTCAAATCTCCCTCTCCTAGATTTTCCTTCCCCTACTTTTCCTCCCGACACTTCAACCTTCGATGTTTCCCCTTCCCCAATGTTTTCACCCTCTATTTTTCCCTCTCTTCACTTTACCAGGTAACACTCGCCTTCCCCGATTTTCTTTCTCCTACTTTTCCTACCTTTATTTCTCCTCACCCCTATACGTCCCCTAGTTGCTCTTCTTTACTTCACCTATTACCGCTCCTCTCATCTCCCCTACTCCCCTATCCCTCTCTTCCCCTCCCACCTCTTTCACCCCCTCCACTCATTTATCATCACTTTACCTACCGAAACCATTAGGGTTTCTGCCCGTGCCTACGAAGCCCTAAAAGTGCTAACAGAATAAAAAAAAGGTTTCTGTATTGAAAAGAAGCTGAATTCTTGAATTTTTTAGGTTTGATGGTCCTAATCTTTTACATTATTTTCAGGGCCAATGAGTACACAACTATACAAAAACGATCGCACACACGATCGCACTCGAGTTCCAGGCTACTACCACAAAACTTGCACTACACAAAACATTAAATTTAGCACCAAGTTAATGCACTTGAAAAATCCTCGGTATCCCTTCGCGGTACTTAATTAAGTGTATGACAATCATGCAAGTCAACCATTAATTTCTAGATTGTCGCTCTCATTCTAAGTCGCAAAACACTATTAGGGGAAACCTTCCTACAGTGTATAATGCAATCTGCACTGGATAGTTATTAATTAAATGCACAAATATACGTAAAATAATTAATTATAATTTTAATTTGTTTAGACGTTTAGTGTCCTTGCCATTAATTAAATTTAATAAATTATTTTACATAGATTAGAGTTTTTCATTCATGATTATTCATTGTAGGTTGAATTTTCCACAGCAGGTAGGTTTCCCCTAGTCCTTGATATAAGGCTTCTTGCTCTCAGAAATATTTTGGCCTTGTCGATTAATGATTATCGAAAAACAATCAATCGACAAAGAACCGATGATAAACTTTAGATTTTTTAAATTAAAATAATTATCATATACTTATAAAAGCGTGCTTAACATGTTTTTCGCATAGTTACTTCAAGCGAACCTCATGGTGCTATAATTTTAGGACTCCAGTCAACTTCAATTAATTATTAATAATTAGTATATTTCCTTTTGTACAGCTTTTTAATTAATACATGTAGCACGTCACCGACACTAGATTTATTAATATTATTAACAATATAAGACGCAATGTCACTGCCAAATCAGTCGCATTTAACAAATAGACGCAGTCGCTTAGAATTTTTTAAACAATAGCAACAGACAGCTCGTGTGTATAAATAACGTCATTCGAAAAAATGTCTCCGTCAATACTTACGTCTAAGAATCTGTAGTCTATGCATTACTTGTTACATCTTTTGTATAGGACCGAACATCGATATACTCAGTAGGCGCATGCCTAATTAATATATAATATATAGAATAAATAAATAATAAATATTTTAGATCTGAACAAATTCATTTCGAAGTCCTAGCAGCTTGTGTCTTACCGTTTATTAGTTTTAGCACTTTTATTTTTTATTAGTACACTATTGAGCGTTTTGTAAACCAGGTGAGTTTTATTATTTATATTTTTTTAAAGCTTCCACATTAAGGTGGTCCAAAATTGCATTAGAATTTTTTTTTAATTTTCATACATAAATCCCTCTTCAAAATTAACATATATTTCCCAGAAGAAAATAATAATTGTTTGTAAATTTTATTGAGAAACATTTCTCTTCCTAGAAAACGAATTAAATTTACAAAATTTAATTAATATAATTAATTTTTGAAAAATAGAATACTATAAAAAAAGAACAATTTTTTTTGTTCCTTTACCACATTTTTAGGGAGGACTGAAAAATCCCGAAAAATAAAATTCCAAAACTGAACAATTCCCTAAAAATAAAATTCCTGACTTAAAAAATTTCTGAATTATAAAATTCCAGGATGGGAAATTTCCAAACCGAACCCGAACTGTTTATGATATTAACGAATTGGAAAATTCCCGGAAAATAAAATTCCCAACAGTTTATAATATTACCAAATCTTTTTTGCAATTATTTCAGTTATTTTAAATTAAAGCAACAATTTTAGAAATTTTAAACCTAAAAAATAATTTTTTTATATAAATATTTTATTATTGTGTGTAATAAATTCATAAAATGTATTTTAAAAATCTAATTATTTTAATTCAGGAATCTTCTAGTAGTAATATTATAAACTGTCAGGAATTTTATTATTCCGTACATTTTCCAATTTGAGAATTTTATTAATCGAGAATTTTACATGCTCAGGTTTTTTATTTTTTTTATATTTTCCAATCGCCCCAATTTTTATTATTTTTTGAATGGAGAATTTAAATCAAATGAAGATTCCAGCATTTTTCTAAAAATAATAATTGTACTTAAATTTATTTTTTTTGTTTTTTTTTTATTTGTTGAAATTTGATCGCTTTTAGTTCCAAGTTAAACTTCTTTGTTAT
>JAAAKG020181375.1:0-25914 GCA_010014905.2 Druon quercuslanigerum
CAGTTTTCGCTTGCTCAAAATTCGCTCGACTCCCGAAACGCTAGAAGTTGTTTGTGCACGAACTATGCACCGTCTTCAAAAAAAATTATTAACAATTTTTTAAATTAACATTTGGATGTTTTGCTGACGCCATCGGTCGCAGAATATGACAATTTATATTTCTGATAAGTTTTATCACAAAATATCACAAACTTTCCATTTCGCTGCGAGTTGAAGTGAAGAAAATCAAAATATTTTTATCAGAGAAAAAAACAGTTTTTCGTGAATAATGCGAAAAATAAAAAAGCTACAACTTTTTTTATTAGGAGAAAAAGATGCGAAATTAAAGTTTCGCTCAGGATATTCGGATCTTTATGAAATTGATGATACTCCGTACTCTAAAAACGCCTAATCGAAATATGATGTCGGAAGTAAGCTGAATGAATGTTCTAAAAAAAAGGATAATATGTTTGGCACGATATTTTCTTGTTTTCGCTTTACTGTTAAGCGGTACTTTACTTTAAGTAAGTAAGTAAGCGGTGCTTTAGTGTTAAGCGGTATCTTTAATATTTAACCAAATTTTTTTACTAAATTGGTTGACGATTTAATTGAAAAAGATAAAATTTTTAATTAAACAAGTCAATTTTTAACTAAACATGGCTTTAACATATTCATTGAATTAACTAAGATGTACATAAATTTTAAAATAAATAATATAATTTTCAACCAGAAAAATTAATTTTCTACCGAAAAATATCAATTTTCTGCCTGAATGATAAATCTTGAAACAAAGGGGATAAACATCCAAATGAGAATTACACATTTTTATAAAGCAACATTTTGCAGTTAGGAAATA
Organism: Druon quercuslanigerum; assembly: GCA_010014905.2. Classification (NCBI taxonomy): domain Eukaryota; kingdom Metazoa; phylum Arthropoda; class Insecta; order Hymenoptera; family Cynipidae; genus Druon; species Druon quercuslanigerum. The sequence continues at coordinate 836 of JAAAKG020181375.1, forward strand.
AAAAATTTTTGAAATCAAACCGTAAAAAATAATTTGTAACTAGTTTTGTGCTTCTCCAAGCAAAAAATGAATTTGAAAGAAACACAATTTTTAAACAAAAAAAAAACGAGCTTGCAAAAAAATATTCAAATACTTCACCAAACTATTTCAATTTTCAATCAAAAAAATGCATTTGCAAGCAAAAACCACAATTGTCTTACAAAAGAAGAAATAATTTACTTTAACTTAAAAAGAAAATTTTTTAACAAAAAGTGAAGCACTTATATTAAAAATTGTATTAAGAAAAAACGAATTTTTAGGAATGTATCTTAGTTTATAACTAAACAGATTCAACTGAAACGTAGTTAGCTTGCTAATTCATGTGTAGTCGAATCCTCATAATTTCCAGGAGCAGGTTGCTTCCTTTCTTTTTCTCGCCTTCTTGATGCTTCTGTAAAAGGTCTGCTTATATATCTAAAAATTAATCATATCAGATATATGTTTTTTCTGTAATATCTTAGGATAAATGATAAAACAACCAACCTATTTAAGACATTTTTCTGTATCTCGCGTTATAGTGCAAAAAACAGGATTTTTTTATTATAATTTTTTATGAATAAAATTCCGTGCCTCTTGCTTAAAAGATCTTTTGTTGGTTTTGTGAAAAGCTATAATCACTTATTAAGACTTGTTTCCTTTTTCCTATTTCTTCCTTTTATTTTTATTTTTACTCTTTCTAATTTCTCGTTTCCTACTTCCCTTTTCCTTTTTCCTTCACCTTTTTTCTCTTTTTCTTAGTCCTTGCAGTTTTGCTCATTCTTTGCCACTTCCTTTTCCTTGCCTCAGCTAATGCACTATTAATGGAAAGTGATCCGAATCAATATAATCACCTACCTCTAATTTCTTGACCTACTCTTATACCTCATCATCCACTATAACATAATCGATTACTGTTCCCCTTTCTCCTCCTGACCGTGTATCTCCTTCCTCATCTTCCTCTATATTTCCGTTTAAGATAAACTATACCAACTCCTTTAAGCTCTTTAACAACTTCTTTTCCTCCTTATTCAGTACTTTATCTTTCGATTTTCTTCCTTTCTCTTCTTCCTATTTCCTTGCTTTTCTATCCCCTATTCTCGCATTAAAATACCCACCTATTATAAGTCTAATATCTTCTTTATTTCTTTATATCATTTATTTTAACTTCTCTGCTTTCTCCTGCATATCTCCGTTCACATTAACCCCTACTATCTTTCACTTCTCTACTCCCATCTTTACCTCTTCTACTATTAATCCTTCTTTTTGTTCTTTCCTGTCTTTCTTATCTTTCTCTGTTATACAATCAATTCTCTCTCCCATTACGATTTCTCCCACTGCTCTGCCCTTTTTATTCTTCCTCTTTGCATTTTGAACTTGCTATTCTAAGCCTCTTGGTAATCTTTCCCTTATTCTTTCCCGTCCCTTTTCATCTAGCCACGTCTCCGTCATTAATACAACATCCCATTCTGTCAAATTTCTCATGAATTCTTTATCCTTTTTCTATAATCCTGTTATATTTTAGTTACATATCCTCCATTCTATGTCTCTTATATTCTCTCAGAGTTTTCATATAAAATCCTCTTCTTTGTCATTACTTTTCTCTTATATTCCCATTTATTTAGTTTCACGGGTACCATTATCACACTTGATCACTATGTTTCTTTTTCTTTCTTCCCTGTCTTTTTTCTATTCTCTATTTTCTAACTTTTTCGTAACTTTTTTGCACTTTTTCATTTCTTTCCTAAGTTAAGCTATTTCCCATAGAATTTCTTTCCTTTATTCCTATCCCCTTTTATCCTGCCTCTCTTCATAAATGCCGATTACTTCTATCATGACTTCGCGAATATCTTTCAGTCTTTCATCTTCCCTCTGTTCTTCGCTTTCATTTCCGTTTCCTTCAACCCCTTACTATTCTCATCATTCCAAATAAGAATAGGGTTTTTTTCCTGAATAACCAACAGGGATAATAGTCCTATCTCGTAGGCAACCCAATCTACTTTAATGCCAAATACTGTAGGGTAGAAGTACATAGCCTCTCCTGCCACTATGATGACAGCATAGTGGAAAGCTTACTTACTGAAAACAAACAGTGACTTATACGTATCTTAGAAATACCCAGACCTTGACTGCTTTTCACGATATCAATCAACGAACTCGACACCCAGCCTCTGAGAGATCATATTCCAAAAGCATTACACCTCACCTTGTATTTTTATGAATATTTTGACCACATTACCGCCCCTTATACCCCCTTCGCACTTACTAGAGAAGTGGCAGGTAACTTGATCAACACTGCAAGCACTTTATTTGCAGTTATTTCATTAATTAGCAGTCCGTAAATAGCAGAAAACACGGAGCGACGTTTCCAAAGATCCATATACATTGGTAAAATTATATCTTCGAATATATTTCATATATTTTCTACTTAGAGGGCCAAAGAGTGTTTTCGGTACATCGTTTATCAAATTGAAAAACCGTGATTTATGTCGCGATTTTCATAGCAGTTAGTTTAAAAGATTTCTCTGATTATTCAAACGCTGGATTGAAATCATCATCATCAATGATAAAATCTGAAACTATATGTCATAAGCAAAAAAAAATGTCTAGGGGGAGATTTTCTGAATTATTCTAATCTTGAAGCTTAGTAATTCATATATAATCAATTAAAATAATTTAGTGTAAAAATAATAATAAAAAAAAAACAATTTTACCTATTAAAACATTAAAAGACTCAAAAAGACGGGAAAAATTCCACACCTTAATCTTAATGATTGCCCAAAACTTATATTTTTTATAATCTAGGATCTTTTTTTTAACTAGAAAGTAACAAAGAAGTCGGCGTCGGTCACCAACCTAGCCTTGTTGTGAATCTACATTTTTCTAAAACGCACCGTGTTTGTCTTATCTACAAAAATTAGTATTATAAAAATTAGCAAACAATGAAATGAAAAAATACGTTTGCTTTATCGTGTATTGTCAAAATTAACTTTAATTTAAAAAAAGTGTGCAAGAACTAAGTGTGCGTGAAATAAAATGTTCTACTGCAAAACAAAAGATTTGAAAAGAAGCGTATTAAGCTATAATGGTGTCCATTTGAATCGAAATTCTGTTCGCACCAAAATGTAGTTTTTGCTTTAGCCCACTTTTTCTCATCTCATAACTGATATCCTAATATTTTATAATAATGCTTTGAAGCAATTTCTTCAATTTACGATATCTATAATTATCTTTTCATTTCTGTCTCGTTGAGATACTAAAATGCTGAGTAAAAATAAACATCACTCTTATGTTTCATTATAAACTTTTGTATAATTTCACGAAATATTATACAATAATAAAATTTTAGGCAATATTATATCGTCTCACATAAGAAAACAAACCAGGATTATGTTTTATATTTGGATTTCATTCAGCCTGTAGCGAATCGTAATTTGCAAACGTTTTGGCAAAACTTTGTGGGAAGATTGGGTGATTATTGCCTACTGGACAATCCCTTATTTCATCTGGGTTCAAATTATTAACTTCGCCACTTACCATGTTTACTTTTACTCTAGAATGTTGGCTATCTGACCTATATATTGCACGAAGAAACCCGCTGTAATCTAATATTGCAAAAATATCGCCATTGGATGCTGATAATACAGTATATTCTTGGGTTGACACTGCACTATATTTGTTTCTTTCTGTTCGCAATCTAATTCGTTTATTGGCAGGAAACACGTATCTTCGAAATTCGAACAGCCGGCTCTGATTTGTGTACGGACTAAGCCGAATATATCCTAGTTTACTAAGTGAATATCCAAGTACTTTAAAAGGTAGAATCCTCCCGGGCGGCGACCTCGATCTTGCATGCTGCGAATGCTCCTCGGGAGAAATGAGGTTAGGCGAATATTGTCTGGCAGAAGAAGAAGAACCAGGATCCCGTTGATTATTCGGATTCCATTCCAACTGTAGTGAATCGTCATTTGCAAGAGTTTTAGTAAAAGTTTGTGGGGAGATTGGGTGAGTTCTGCCTAATGGACAACTTTGCATTTCATCTAGGCTCAAATTATTAACTGCACCGCTTATCATATTTATTTTTACTCTTGAATGTACTCTATCGGTCCTATATATTCCACGAAGAACTCCGCTATACTCTAATATTGCAAAAATGTCACCGCAGGATGCTGCTAATACAATTTGTTCTTGTGTTGGCAATGGAATATATTTCCTGCTTTCTCCTCGCCATCTAATTGGTTTATCAGAGGGGAAAATGTATCTGCGAAATTCAAATTGCTGGCTCTGATTTGTGCGTGAAATTAGCCGAAGATATCCTAGTTGTCTTAGTGAATATCCCAGTATTTTGGGAGAAAGTGGCCTAGTAGCAGGAGAGATGGAGCTTACACGCTTAGGAAGCTCTTCAGGAGAGTGAGATAAGCAATGAGAAGGAGAAGAGCGATAGCGAACCGGACGAGGTGTATCAGGACAAACTCTACTTGACTGCGAACTTAATTCTGCGGGACAAAATAGAAAACTTATGTTTATATTTAAAGAAATTTAAGAAAGTACTCGATGTTTCATTCTGATTTTTATATGAAATAAATAAAAATCATCACAAAAGAATTCTATGAAAAAAAGTTTATCCGAAAAACTTGCAGATTAAAGACAGGGGAGTAAATTTAATACATTTAAACTATTAATAATGTTTGCAGTTTTAATATGCATTTAATATACATTTGAATACTGAATCTTGAAACTCAGTCTCTGCAATATTTATGAACCCCTTCACTTTCAGTGACACATATGGGGGCAAACCATAGTCCTGACATTTTGGGATTATGACACATATGTGTGAATCTTAAGAGAATATTATTTAACTTAAATCGATTTAATTGTGATCGAATATATTAATGTTTTTAGGGTTGCTGAATACCAATCTGATGTTGGATTTTCAACATTCAAAATAGCGGATCCAATAAAGCGGACATGGATTATTGAAAATATTCGTACATTGTTAAAATTGATGATTCCTATGTTTTATGTTGCTGATATTCAATGATTTTACCAAACTATTTGAATTTTTAGTCAAACAATTTCAACTGAAATGATGACTTTTATATCCCAGTACATGAATTTTTAATATACCGCGCCGTCTCGGTACAAGTTGATGATCCTGGCGAGTATTTCTAGCAGGAGTCGGATACATAGGCGTTTGGTGACCAAAATCGCCGCCATATAAAAATTCCACAGAACCCAAATTACTTAGTTGGCTTGCTAATTCATACGGAGTCGAATCCTTATAATTTTCAGGAGAAGTTTGTTTGCTTTCTTTTTCTCGCCTTCCTGATGATTCTGTAAAAGGACTGCTACTTTTAAAAGCAAAAATGGCGGGTCCTATATGGCGCGTATAAATTTTAAATGTCCAAAACTTGACAAAATTGAGGATACTTATTAGGGATATAATTGAGAAAACGCACTCTGTTTTACTGTTAATGTATACTAATTGAAGCACATGATGTTATATTAAATTTTCTAGAGGTATATAAATATTGTTCCTAAAAAACGAATAGTAAAATCAATATAAAAATGTCTCGCATTTTAGTTAGAGACTGACTGAAAAATCTACTATTTAGGGAAAAATATCTTTTTTGTTGAAAATTCATTCCTTTCAATTGAAACGTAGTAGGTATGCAATGACCATGTAAGTATGTTTATACATATATTATTATATTTACCAACAGAATTAAGGAGGACCGCGAAAGTAAACGCGAAAGTATATACAACGCACATTTTCTATAGGTAGAAATAAACTGAATAATTCTGCTAGGAATAATTTGGTTATGAGAGTAGCTAATTAATAATTGAGACCTACGTCAGAGTAAATATTCATTTATGTGTTCCTTATCTCCGATATATGTAAGATAATAAAATTGCAGGCTGATAAAGTTTACAGTTTTTGTGTTAATCGTAGAACATGCTACTAAAAATTAATAATTAAATGTTACGGCAAAACTATGCGAAACCCACAAATTTGCTTGGGGATTTTTTTGTAGGATGTACAGCTTCTTGCTAAAAAATTTTAGGAAAGAATTTTAGCATTTCTCAGCAAGCCAATCATACAATGAAATTTGTAATTTCTGACCATAAAATTTCCGTTCACCGATAATCTTTTTTTAAATAATATTATGACACTGACATGCAATTTTATATCATGTCAATTCAGAACTCGATTGCACTAGGGTTGTTGAAAAAAAATTGATTTCGAAATTTTATTTTTATTTTTTATTGACCATTTTTGAATTTCATTCTTTTTTATTATACTCTACACCTGTAAAACTAATTAAAATTCCTTTAGGGGTTTTGGCGATATTGTGTTTTTAAAAAACTCGGTTATAGGTTCCAATGTTTTAATTTGATTTTGATCCGAATTCAAATTTTATTCAGACTGTAGTAAATTGTAATTTTCAAAAGCTTTGATGAAACTATGAGGTAAGATTGGGTGATGTTTATCTGCTGGACACTTTTGCATCTTCATCTAGGCTCAAATTATCCACTTTATCGCTTATGATGTAGCCATAATATACCAAAAATATCACTGTTGGATGCTGTTAAAATAATACGTTTTGGGTCTGACAGGCGAAGAACTATATCTTTTTTCTTCTTTAGGCAATCAAAAAAAAATTGGTCCTTAAGTTTTACTTGCTCCTTATTAAAAACAAGCATTCCATGGATAAACAACTAATTGATAAAAGTAATATTATAACTTATCTATTATTTTGGCTTGCTCTCGCCCCTGCGTAATAAATCGAAACGTCACTGAACACAGAAAACTTTTTTACCAAATGAAAAACTAACGGATTAAAATTTTGTTACTGTTCGAATTGACATACAATTTTCAAAAATATTAATTGAGAACTCACTGGCACATATGAATTCTAAATTAAACAAAACATGTTTTCAACAAAAATAGGATAAAAGAGTATCATAATTAAAATTGTTTGCTAAAAAAAAAACAATGTTTGAGGGGTAGATTTTAAATAACAAAGTCTGGATAATATAAGAACAAGTGTCATCATTTTCGTCTTTCTCCCTTTTCCTTTCCTTCTCACTCTTTCTGATTTCTCGTTTTCTTCTTCCCTTTTCCTTTTTCCTTCACCCTTTTCCTCTTTTTTTTCTTTTTCTCATTCCTCGCTGTTTTGCCCATTCTTTGCAATTTCCTTTTCTTGCCTTGACTAATCCCCTTTTCCTACATCCTTTACCTTTGCCCCCTTTTTATGTATATTAGTATTACGTTTTTCTCCCTCTAATTTCTTGACCTTCTCTGTTAGTACATTATCCACTATCACATAATGAATTACCGTTCCCCTTCCTTCTCCTGACCGTGTACATTCTCTTGCTAATCTCTATCTATATTTCCAGTTATGATAAACCATTCGAACTCCTCCAAGCTCTTTAACCAATTCTTTCTCTCTCGATTCAATACTTTATCTTTTGATTTTCTTCCTCTCTCTTCTATCCATTTCCTTCCTCCTCTACCTCCTGCTCCCGCATTGAATTGCCTACCTATTATCAGTCTAACATCTTCTTTATTTTCTTCTATCTCGTCTTTTAACCCTCTGGTTTCTCCTTTATATCTTCGATCACATAAGCCTCCACTATCTTTCACTTTTACCCTCCCATCTTTACCTCTTCTGCTATTAATCCTTCTTTTTGTTCTTTTTTTTTTTTCTTATCTTTCCCTGTTATACATTCATTTCATACTCCCATCACGATTCCTTCCATTACCCTGCCCTTTTATTCTTCCTCTTTGCATTTTGAACTTGCCATTTGTAACCTTTTGGTAATCTTTCTCTTACTCTTCACCACCCTTTTTCATCTAGCCACTTCTTTATTATTATTAAAAAATCTCATTGTGTGAAATTTCTCATAAATTTCCTATCCTTTCTCTCCAATCCTGATATGTACCAGCAACATATTCTCCATTTTTCCCTAAAATCGTTTTTTTGTCTCTTTTGGCCTTTTGCTCTGGCTTATTTTTTTCTCTCCTAGTTTCCCTGCCCCTCATTTCTTACTTACTCCTCCCTTTCTTTATCACATGCCCACTATACTTCATCTATGTCTTCACTATTCTTTCCGATCTTCCATATAGCATCCTCTTCTTTGCCATTACTTGCCTCTTATGTTCCTATATCTTTAGTTTCACTAGTACCAGTCTCTCCCCTCTTCCTACCTTGCATCTCCTGTACCTATTTATTAATATCCTCCTGCTTCTCTAGTTTTGGCTCCAATGACTGCATCCTCTATTCTGTAACTCTTGCCTATCTTGGTCCAATTTTTTCATTTCTTTTATGAGTTTAGCGATTTCCCGCTGAATTTCTTTCCTAAATTCCTCTCCCCTTTTTTCCTGCCTTTCTTCATAAATGCTCATTACTTCTATCATGACTTCGCGAATTTCTTTCAGTCTTCCCTTTTCCTTCTGTTCCTTACATTCTTCTCCGTTTCCTTTAGCCCTATTACTACTCTTACCTGCCGCTACCAAACTCGGCTTTTCCGGCGATACTACGCTTTTTTCTCTTAATCTTTCCTTTTCTATAGTTTTCTTGTACTTACCCCTAGTTTTTCTTTCTTTAATCTCTTTCCTTGTGTACTAAACACTATGTTTATCTATGCAATATGTACTATCCATGAATCCAATTACAAACGTTCCCACCTTTTTTCTTCACCTGCCTCTATATATCGTCGCGTTCTGGTAGCTGTCTTGTCTTTCTCCGTCTCTAACCAACCCTGCTACTAATAACTTGATTAATCCAGTCCTACCACCCTGTCACAAATCTCAAACGAACATAACCTTAGCTTTCACACATATCTGTCTGAATCCTTGAAAATATCATTCTCCCCTTTCCAATTTCATAATTTCTCAAACAATCTCTTTCATTCAAACCCTTTTATACACTTCCAAGATTCACTCACTTCAAAGTTCGCCACAATTATCGGAAAATCTCAGCATCAACAATTCCCGCTACCTTACACTTTCATGCTGTAAACGGAAGTCAACTAAACATTGGCTTGGTACTTATTATGGTACTTATATGGTGTTTTGAAAAGACTTACGTGTCAAATCTCAAAATCGTAAATCTCTCTGAATTTTGAATTATTGATACGGGGTCTGCAGTGAATCGAAATTCACGACAACTTCCAAAAACAGATCTGGGAAAATCGGTTAACATTTACCTAATTGACATTACTTCATTTCACAAGCAGTCATATTATCTACTGCGGTGCTTACCATTTTGAATATTATTCTGGAACCATTTCTATCACTTCTGCATATTCCACAAAGATTCCCAGTAAACTCGAGTATTCCAAACATTTCAGTGTTTGATATTAATAACACAATATGTTCTCGGGTCGAAGATATCCTAGTTTTTGAATTGCATATCCCAGTACATTAGGAGAAGGAGGCCTAGCAGCAGGTGACCTGGACCTGGCATGCTGTTGATGCTCTTCAGGAGACTGAAGTGTGCGACGAGAAGGCGAAGGGCGAATCTGATCTGTGGCGGAGTATCAAGATATGCTCTGCTTAAATTTTTTGTTAAACTAATATAAAAAAGAGATTGATACTTTATTTTTGTTGTTAGTATAGGGTGGAGCTCAAGTCAAGTGATAATCAAAATTTTCTTCGTAGAATATGATTTGGCTACAACTCGCCGTATACAGTTCTATATTAGTAAAGAAAAATGTCTTTAATTGATATTTGAAAATTGTAAAAAATTGCGGAGACGTGGGAGTTCGAAAATGTTTGCAACTTTTTTTTAATATTTCATTGTGTTTTTGTATATACGTGTCCTCCGATTTTTTATTTTTTTTCATGGGAAGCCACATATATGCAGTCACATTATTAATGCGCGTAAGCCATCAGCATGGACAAAAACAGCACATAATTACAGTTAACCCGGGCATTATAAATTCCCGCGGCGTTACTATACATTTATATTAGGCGTATCGAAGACACAAAAAGTTGTTTGCATAAAGTTCTAATAGCAATGAAAACTTTCTTTTCGCAGTGAAAACCCCTCTACTGAAGTATCATTAAAACAAAATTCCTTCCATCTCCGCTTCGTAGATATAGCTAAAAATCTCAAAAAATTAAGTAAAAATAGTTAAAGATAAGCCGATTTATACCTGTATATTGGTAATTCAGTTGAAATTATTTTGTCATACTGAATTGCTCGACTATTTCGTGAAACAATATGTGATATACATAAATGGTAATGTATTTGAAATATGTTGCAACAATAATACATAATTAATATTGGCATCAAAATAATTCTTATTGACTTTGAATTACAAGAAAATATTTTTAAGTCATACATTGCTTTTATTTCACAATAACCTTAATTTGCGCTACAAAGGTAGAGGAAGCAGACTAAATCCATGCATCAAAAAGACAGGGTGAAATCCACCCCTAATTCTTAACGATTGTCCAAAAATTATATTGTTTTATTATCTTGGATCTTTTTTTCATTTAAAACGTAACAGAGTACAAACAATAAAATGATAAAATACGTTTGCTTCATTGTGTATTGTCAAAATAAAATTCAGCACAAAGTTTACAAAAAATGGAGTTCTGGAAATATTTAACATTAAGCTAAGGAAATAATACGGTTTTCAAGGTTTTTGGCTTGAATTTAGAAAAAGTGTGCAAGAAATAAGTGTGGGTGAAATGAAAGGTTCTACTGCAAAACAAATGACAAAATGTAGTTTTTGCTTTAGCCTAATTTTTTTCATCTGATAACTTATAACAAAAATGCTGAATAATAAGAAACATATATCTCTTATGTTTTATTGTAAATTTTTGTATACTTTCAGGAAATATTATCATAAAAATGAAATTTAAAGCGAAATTATATTCTTTAAATGGACACTCATGGTATTTCATTTTATTCTCAAGTGACTGTTGTCTTGCATAAGAAAACTAAGTAGGATTACGTTTTCCACTCGGATTTCATTCGGCCTGCAGCGAATCGTAATTTGCAAACGTTTTGGCAAAACTTTGTGGAAAGATTGGGTGATAAGAACCTACTGGACAATCCCTTATTTCATCTCGGGTCAAATTATCAACTTTGCCACTTACCATGTTTACTTTAACTCGGGCATGATGGTTATCTGACCTATATATTGCACGAAGAAACCCGCCATAATCTAATATTGCAAAAATATCGCCATTGGATGCTGATAATACAATATATTCTTGGGTTGACACGGGACAATATTTGTTTCTTTCTGCTCGCAATCTAATTGGTTTATTGGCAGGGAAAACGTATTTTCGAAATTCGAACTGCCGGCTCTGATTTGTGTGCGGACTAAGCCGAATATATCCTAGTTTTCTAAGTGAATATCCAAGTACTTTAAAAGATAGAAGCCTCCCGAGCGGCGACCTTGACCTTGCACGCTGAGGATGCTCCTCGGGAGAAATATAGTTAGGTGAATATGGTCTGGCAGAAGAAAAAGAAGAAGAACCAGGATTACGTTCACAATTCGGATTCCATTCCAACTGTAGTGAATCGTCATTTGCAACAGTTTTAGCAAAAGTCCGTGGGGAGATTGGGTGAGTTCTTCCTAATGGACAACTTCGCATTTCATCTAGGCTTAAATTAACAACTGAACCGCTCATCATATTTATTTTTACTCTTGAATGTACTTTATCGGTTTTATATATTCCACGAAGAACTCCGCTATGCTCTAATATTGCAAAAATGTCACCGCAGGATGCTGCTAATACAATTTGTTCTTGTGTTGGCAATGGAACATATCTCCAGTTTTCTCCTCGCCATCTAATTGGTTTACCAGCGGGGAAAGTGTATCTGCGAAATTCAAATTGCTGGCTCTGATTTGTGAGTGCAATTAGCCGAAGATATCCTAGTTGTCTAATTGAATGTCCTAGTATTTTAGGAGAAAGTGGCCTAGTATCAGGAGAGATGGATCTTAAACGCTGAGGATTCTCTCCAGCAGACTGAGATAAGCGACGAGAAGGAGAAGATCGATAGCGATCCGGTCGGGGAGTATCAGCGTAACCTCTACTTGACTGCGAACTTAATTCTGCGTGTCAAAATATAGAACTTATATTTTTATTCGAAAAAATTTCAAAAAGTAATCGAGGTTTCATTCCCGTTTTTCGTATAAAGTAAATTAAAATCATTATAAAATGATTCTACAGAAAAAATTTTAGAAGCATACTTACAAAATGATTATAGAGACAGAAAAGTCAATTTAATAAATTTAAACGATTAATAATGTTTGCAGTTTTAATATGCTTTTAATATAACTTTAAATATTGAATATCGAAATTCAATTTATGACATATTTATGAACTTCTTTACTTTCAGTGACACATATAAGGGCAAAACATAGTCCTGCCATTTTTGGATTATGACATATGTTGTGATCAAATATATTAAGGTTTTTAGGGTGGCTTAATTCTAATCTCAAGTTGGATTTGCAACATTTAAAATGGAGGATCCAATATAGCGGACATGAATTATTGCAAATATTCGTACCTTGTTAAAATTGATGAAGCAAACATTTCAATCGAAATAATGACTTTTATAGCAGACTACATGAGTTTTGAACACACCTTGTCGTCTCGGTACAAGTTGATGATTCTGGCGAGTATGTTTAGCAGGGGTCGGATACTTAGGCGTTTGGTGTCCATAATCGCCGCCATATAAAAATTCCACAGAACCCAAATTACTTAGTTGGCTTGCTAATTCATATGGAGTCGAATCCTCATAATTTTCAGAAGCAGTTTGTTTCCTTTCTTTTTCTCGCCTTCTTGATGATTCTGTAAAAGGACTGCTTACATATCCAAAAATAATCATAACTGATCCAAACGATCTATATTTTGACACTTAAAAGCAAAAATCGCGGGTCCTCTATGGCAAGTATGAATTTAAAATGTCCAGAACTTGACTAAATTGATGATAATTAGGTTTTTGAGGTCGCTGATTAAAAATATTATGCTGGATTGTTTAAATTCAAAATAGCGTATATATGAACGATCCGGTAAGTTTTTCAGCATCTTTGATCATTTTGGTTCAAATTGTTGGATCCGCGATTTTTTGTTTTCAAAAACTGAATATCAGATTTCGACTTAAAGACACCAGAAACCAGAGTGCATTAGAGAACTTTCAACTTACACGCACTCTATTTTACTGTATATGTATACTAATCAAAGCAAATGTTGTTATATTAAATTTTGTAGATGTATATGCATAGTGTTGCCAAAAAATGTATGGTAAAATCCATATAAAAATGTTCTCAAAAAACTTTCACTTTTTTCCTAAAATGAAACGAACTGAATCAATAAAAACCAATAAGAAAGACCAATTATCTGTTTATTAAAATAAGCTCTTTTTGGTTAAAAAAAAAACCTTCGAAGTTTAATAATTCCGCTGCGTTCTAAAAAATTAATCCTTTATAACTTAAAAAATCTACTATCCATTATATATCTATGATATTTTTATTTATGACATAAATATGTTAAAATTTATACACATATTATTGTATTTACCAACAGAATTAAGGAAGAACGCGAAAGTAAAAGCAAAAGTATATACAACCCTCATTTTCTTTAAGTAGAAGAAAAACTGAATAATGCTTATAGGAAATATTTAGTTATAAAAGTAGCCAATGAATATTCTAGAACTACGTGAAAGTAAACATTCATATAAGTGTTCCTTATCTCTTATAAATGTAAGATAGCAAAATTGTAGGCTGATAAAGTTCACTGTTTATGTATTAATCGTAGAACATGCTGCTAAAAATAAGTAATTAAATATTACGGCAAAAGTATGCGAAACCTATAAATTGGCATGGGGAATTTTTTGTGAAACGTACCGTTTCTAGCTTAAAGAACTTTAGAGAATAAACTCAGCTTTTTATAGATAAAAGTTAATATACAATTTTTTAATGTGATTTGATATTCTTATTTTATTCACACGGCAAAGTATAAGAAAAAGGTATAGGTACTAATTACTGCTTTTAAAAAGTCGTATGCAATTTTTCGAAACAACTTTCTAATATTACTTGTCATTTTGGTGTTATTCATCGAAATTACTATTACAAATAATAGATAATTTAAATTTTGAGCCAAATTACGTACTATTGGGAAAAAGTTCTTCAAGGACTTCTTTTCATTCTCGGCAGCCAATCATATAAAAAAATTAATAATTTCTGACTATAAAATTTCCGTCCACTTTAACCTGTTTGTTTAGAATATTATGACACTGACATGCAATTTTAAACAATCTCAATTCAGAACTCGATTGCACTAGGGTTTTTGAGGAAAAAATTGCTTTTGAATTTTTATTTTTATTTTTTATTCAGTATTGTTTAATTTTAGTTTTTCTGAATAAATTATACTCTACAGCTTTACAAAAAAATAAAATTTTGTTAGGAGTTTCGACGGTCAAAAGCAAGAGTGCAAAAGCAAGCAAGAGAGAGAATGAGAACGCAGACGCATCTTAGCCTACTTATGCTATTACATATCCATTACTTACAATCTTAACGCTTTTTATCTCCACGACTTAAGTTTCCTTAGTCTACCTCTTTTTTTGTCATCTAATTTTTTTTTCACATGCATTCTTTCAGTCACTCTTATTCGCTCCCCTAGCACGTTCGAACTCTATCCAATCTTCTCCTAATCCATCCTCCCGTAGAATCCTAACCAAATTCTCTTGCCAGCTTCCTTTATTTTCCATTCCTATTCTACATCATTCCTATACGTGCTACCATGTTTCTTCCTCCCATTCACATATTCTACACTTTCTGTTCTCTTTCTTTGCACAATACCTTCTCTCTCTTAACTTGTATTTTGTATTTTGATTCCTTAATCATTCCTCACTTTTCTAGTAATTGTCTTTTCCTGTCCTTTTTTCCAATTCTTCATAATTTACTCCAGTCCCGTTTTTCATATATCAAGCATTTATTTCCTCTCCTCTCATCTACCTCTATCAAACGCTTGCTCGCGAAATCGCCTCCCTTTTCCTTCCACAGCTTTTTATCAAATTTTCATTCTCTGTTTCCCACTCTAATACTTAATTTATCTCTTCGGGCTTTTTCTCTCACCATATATCCTGGCGTCCTTCAATGTACCCCTATTGTATACCGGCCATAGCAGCGTATCAAATAACCACATTTTCCTTCTCCAATTGTTTTTAACCTTCTTTTTCCGATTTCCTATATCTGTTTCATTACCCCTGCTACTTTTTTTATCCTTTCTCTAATATGAACTCTATACTCTCCATTCTTTTGCAAAATATATCTTAAATATTTAAACACCTTTACTTCTTCTATCTTTATTCCTTTCCATTTCGCCGTCCAAACGTTTTGTCTCCCTCCTCCTTTTCTAAACCTCATTATCTTTGTCTAAAAATTTCCGATACTCTCTTTATAAATCCCTCTTTTATCCCCTTTTTCACTATAACTTTTTCTATTTCGCCTCATTCTAATGGGTAAAACGCTGACTTTAAGTCCACAAACATCGCTATTATTGCCCCTTTTTCCCTTTTAATCCTCTTATTTACTGGATAGTTCAGAACATATATGTTGTCCATTCGGTGGCTCTATCTTTTTTTCCTTAACTTCTTTCTTCAATCAACTCAACTTCTTTCTTCACCCTCCTCTCCTTTGGCTTTATTTACTATTAGTATCACTACTTCTTCTATCCATAACTTTGGTCTGCCCTCTTCTATCCATACTCGATTACACATTATCCTTGCCCATTTCTCTAGCTCTGTCCTTCCATATTTTCATATTTTATTTGGAATCTCATCTATACCAGGTGCCTTTCCATAATCAATGTAATTAACTACCTCTAATTTCTTAGCCTTCTCTCTTACCTCATCATCCACTATTACATAATCAATTACCGTTCCAATTTCTTCTCCTGACCATGTATATTCTCCTTTTTCATCTCCCTCTATATTTCCGTTACGGATAAACCATCCCAACTCCTCCAAGCTCTTTAAAAACTTCTTTTCTTCCCCATTCAGTACCTTATCTTTTGATTTTCTTCATCCATTTTCTCCCCATTCCGATCCTCCTCTATCTTCTTTCCTCGCATTGAAATACCCACCTATTGCAAGTCTTATATCTCCGTTCACATAAATCCCTACTATCTTCCACTTCTCTTCTCCCATCTTTACCTCTTCTGCTATTAATTCTTCTTTTTGTTGTTTCCTCTATTTCTTATCTTTTCTGGTTATACATTCATTTCTCACTCCTATCACCATTATTCCCATTGATCTGCCCTTTTTATTCTTCCTCTTTGCATTATTCCCTATATTCGTTTTTTGTTTATTTTTGCCTCACATTATTGCTTATATTCCTACCTCCCGTTCCTTCCTCTCCTAGTTTCCCTGCCCCTGATTTCTAACTAACCGTGTCACAAATCTCAAACCAACCTAACCTTCACTTTTACACAAATCTATGTCAATCTTCAAAATTTATCATTATCCCCATTTTAATTTCACAATCCCTCAAACAATCTATTTCATCCAAACCCTTCTAGACACTTCCACAATTCACTCACCTCAAATTTCACCACAATAATCGGAAAAACTCAGCATTCACAATTCCCGCTACCTTACACTTTCATGCTAAAAACGGAAGTCATCTACACATTGGCTTGGTACTTATTATGAAGTTTCTGCAATTGAAAATTAATTTTTCATGCGAAGATTGAATCATTGTACTTTTAACTCAAAATGTATATTAAAAATTAAAATTCTGCTAGCTGTTTGGGCTATAGGGTGTTTTCAAAAGACTTTGGTATCAAATCTTAAAATCGTAAATCTCTCTGAAGTTTGAACGCTCGAAGAGATTATTTTTTGAATCACCTAATGCGAATTATTGATACAGGTTCTACAGTAAATCGCAATTTACGAAAACTTTCAAAAAAAGATATGGGGAGATCGGATAACGTTTACCTAATCTACTGCGGGGCTTATTAATTTTATTCTCAAACGATTTATATCTCTTCTGCATATTCCACGTAGATTCCTAGTAAAGTCAAGTATTGCAAACATGTCACTATTTTATATTGATAACACAATATGTTCTAGAGCTGGCACGGAAACATAGCAATTCTGTTCTACTTGCAATTAAATTGAGTGATCGGCAGAAAAAAGTATCTTTGAAATTGTAATTGCCGGTTCTGATTTAACTGGGGAATAATCCAAATAAATCCAAGTTCTTCCATTTTATATATGAGTTCTTAAACAGAAGGAAGCCTGCTTGAAGGAGAGCTGGACATATCAGAAGGAGGAGGCTTCTCTTGAGAAGTTATGTTAGGTGAATGTTGTATAGCAGAAGAAAAAGAAACATAATTACGCTCGCCATTGGGATTCTGTTTAGAGTGAACTAAATCGTAATTTGCAAAAGCTTCAAGTAATCCATTTGGGAACATTGGATGATTTTTGCCTACTGGACAATCCCTTATTTCACCTGGGGTCAAATTATCAACTGCACCGCCTATACTCCGCTATACTCTAATATTGCAAAAATATCACCATCGGATGTATATAATATAATATTTTCTACATTTGGCACGTCGCTGTTTTTTACTGTCTGTTTTCACTGTAATTGCTAACTTAAGAAAAACGTATCTGCAAAATTCGAATTGCATATTCTGATTTGTTCGAAAATAAGCCAAAAATATCCTAGTTTTTGAATTGCATATCATAGTACATTAGGAGAAGGAGGCCTAGCAGCAGATGACGTGGACCTGGCACGCTGTGGATGCTCTTCAGAAGACTCAAGTATGCAACGAGACGGCGAAGAGCGAATGTTATCTGGGCGGGAAGTATCAAGCTAATCTCTACTTGGGATGCATGTTTCTTGTTGAACTAATATAAAAAAGAGATCGATACTTTATTTTCCTTTTTGGTATGAGGTGCTATCCAAGTCAAGTGATAAGCCACATATATGCTCCCCAAGTACTAAAAGTTTTAAAATATTCCTAAATCGAACATTTATTAATTATTTTGAATTCAGAAGTACAACAGTCACATTATCCATGCACGTAAGCCATCAGCATGGACCAAAATAGCACATAATGATACGTGTGTGATGGTAAAAAACATTTTATAAAATAACTAGCTAGATGGAGTTAAGCATAAATCAAATGTGACTTAAGTGGAAAAGTTCAGTTAACCGTATCGCAAAAGCAAAATGTTGTTTACATGAAGTTCTGAGAGCAATAAAAACTTTTTAAGGAGTAAAAGACCCTCCACTGAAGTTTCAATAAAACAAAATTCCTTCCGTCTCCTCATCGCAGATATAGCTAAAACTCTCAAGAAATGAAGTATTTCTTTAAATTGGAACATCAAAGACATTTTTTAAAGATATCAATTATCAGTAAAAATAGTTAAAAAGAAGCCGGTGTATACTGGTATATTGGTAATTCAGGTAAAATATATTTGCCATGCTAAATTTCTCGACTATTTGATCAGATAATGTTTACTATACATTAATGGAAATATATTTGAAATATGTAGCAACAATAATATATAATGAATCTTGGCATAGAAATAATTTTTATTGACTTTGAATTACAAGAAAATATTTTTAAGTGATACATTGCTCTTTAATTCAAAATAAACTTAATTGGCGCTAAAAAGGTAGGAAGCAGACTGATTCCCTGTACAATGAATGCGTTAAGCGACCACGTCACGCTAAGGTCCAAGTCTAGACGAAGAAGTAGGGAGAATAGTTGATGCTGATACCCTTTTTGGATCAGGTTTGGTCTGTAAACCCTAATGATAGGTCTTATTTTAACAGAAGTAGTTTTTATTTTACAATTGATATCCCTTTCATCTAAACTCAGAAAAGGGGTACAATTTACTGCTAGAGATGCGGTGATTTCAGTTTTGACGCAAAAGTAAACAAATTTTCTCTACATGCACTGAGAGAGTAGGGCCAGCACGTTGCATTTGTATCGACTGCGTTCTCGATTTCTATGACCGATTGCTTTAGTTTGTTTAAATTAAAAGGCCTAATCTCCAGACTTAGCGGTATTAACTTATCCTGCGTAAATGTTCTGTCAGTACATCACCATCAGAGAGCGCATGAGAGATGAAAATGTATCTGTTTCTGGCTTCTGAATGGGGATGGAATAAAGAAATAGATTCTTTGTGATAGCCACGTTAACTGTCGATACGTCGACAATAAGCTGGAAGTTTGTCTGTTTTAAAGAGATGATGTATGTAAAGTTAAACTTTTGTCGGATTCTTTCATCTCAGGTGTCACGATTGCTTGTGTTAGGAGATGAGGATGAACTATTCCGTTTCCCGCATTTATAGGACCTATAAGTAAGCTGCTGTCTTCACCAAATTATTATTTTATTAACCAAAGAGTGTTTTTGTTATTGTACCAAAGAGTGTTTTCGGTACATCGCCTGTCAAATTAAAAAACCATCTTCCATGTCGCGTTTTGCTGAAAGGTTGGTTCAATAAATTTCTCTGATTGTCTTTCGACTAGATGGTGACCCCGGTCAGATCAGTTGTGATGACCTCTGCTAAAATGGTCTTCAATATCCATAATAATATTAGCGGCATCATCTGAAACATGGTTGGAAATAGGGAATTAGCTTATACTTCTGTATGCTTTGTCGCTTTTCCTTAAAGATGATTGTGTAATTATTAACTTCCTGTCTCTCTGCAATGACAGTAATTAATAACATTAATAACATTGACTTGATCCGCGTGCTTTAAAATACCATGTATTTGATTTTTTTATCTCTATTCTATCGTTTGACTTTTGGAGATAGGGACTTTATGCTTGCTTTTTCATAGATGAAGTAATTTTTCAAACCCAAAATTTTAAATACTGCATCATATCGAGGGCCAATTTGCTTCACTGCCGTAGGTAAGTTGACAGAGTGAGTATCTAAAGCTTTCATGTTTTATACTATTGTATACTATACAAATTATTTTTTAATTTTGATCCCATTCCGTGCTGTGATCCTCGGGGCAAGTTTTCAAAAAATATTTAGTACTCGAGTGTGCTTAATCCTGAATATGTAGTGGTTGGAAAACTGTAGCATTTTTAGGAGAAAGGAATATTACGTACTTTGCTAGCATATATTGAATGCTGTGAATATACGCGTCTGCTGAAGGTCTCAGGGGTAAAGATCCGAAAAAATCCATGGACATTGTCTTTCAATCCTTACCGTTCTTTGTAGTTGACAAGCGGGACATCGCTTCCAGTAGTGGATGATTTCTGGTTTTATATTTTTTCATTCTCTAAGTGCAATATTGTTGTATTTTATATAATGATTAATGCTGCATTCTTTTTCTTTCTCTTTTTATAGTGCGTCAGAGATTTCCTCCGCCTGTCTTTATTTTGTCTTTATTCTGTCCGTATTTCTTCTTTGTAAAATTGGTCCATATTTCCAGACTCTTATGAATCCAGAAAACAGGTTTTCCTGAATGTGACAGTTATTTCGTCTGCCGATATGTATTCCTGCCTGCCTATTTAATTTCAATTTAAAAAAATAAATAAACTGCATTGAACTGTTATAGTTTTAATATAATGTTATCCTCACTTCGGGTTACAAATATTATTATATTTTATTTTACAATTTTTTTATTGAAATAGTAAGACAGTTTGCAGTAAATAACAATTTACAAAAAGTTTGATGAAAGTATGTGTCGTGTGCCGAAGAATAGGGCGTAACTCTATCTGAGTTGTAGGGTACCCGAGAAATCGTGCCTTCACTCAAGAGCTCGAGATCCCGTGAAACACCTGCCACCACTTACTATTGCATCTCCGCATCTCATCGCCGTCCGTAAGCTGCGCCCACGGCGCCGCTATATGCGTGAAAATGTAGTGGTAAGTGGAGAGGAAAGATTTTCTAAATCTGTCCTCTCTCCTTACTTTCAGAGTAAGCCCCCTTTCTTCGGCGCACGACGCATACATGGAAAGATTGGGTAACGTTTATCTAATTGACATCTAGGTTCATATTATCGACTGTGCGGCTTATCATATTGATTTTTATGTCCAGGTGAATGTTTTGTTGCAAAAGAAGAAAAAGAAGAACTAGGATTGCGTTCGTCATTCGGATTTTCTTCAAGCTGTAGCGAATCGTAATTTGAAACGAGTTTAATAAAAGCCTGTGCGAATATTGGGTGATTTCTGCCTACCGGACAATCTCGCATTTCATCTAGACTCAAGTTATTAACTTTTTCGCTTATCATGTTTATTTTTACTCTGGAATGTTGTGTATCTGTCCTATATATTCCACGAAGCATACTGCTATACTCTAATATTGCAAAAATGTCACCATCAGATGCTGATAATACAATGTGTTCTTGTGTCGGCACGGGACTGTATTTCCTCCCATCTCCTCGCCATCTAATTGGTTTGTCGCGAGGGAAAACATATCTTCGAAATTCAAATTGACGGTTCTCATTTGTGCGAGGTTTAAGCCGAATATATCCTAGTTGTCTAAGTGAATACCCAAGTATTATAGGAGAAAGTAGTCTCTCAGGACGTGACATGGACCTGGCACGAGAGGATGTAACCTCAGGATAATTCAGGTCAATTGAATGTTGGCTGTCTGAAGAAGAGGAACCAGGATTACGTTCGCAATTTGAATTCCATTCGAACTGTAGTGAATCGTAATTTGAAACAAATTTAATGAAAGTCTGTGCGAATATTGGGTGATTTCTGCCTACTGGACAATCTCGCATTTCATCTATGCTCAAGTTATCAATTTTTTCGTTTATCATGTTTATTTTCACTCTGGAATGTTGTACATCTGTCCTATATATTCCACGAAGAACGCTGCTATGCTCTAATATTGCACAAATGTCACCATTGGATGTGGATAACACAATATGTTCTTGAGTTGGCACGCGACTATATTTTCTCCCATCTGCTCGCCATCTAATTGGTTTACCGTCAGGAAAAACGTATCTTCGAAATTCAAATTGCTGGTTTTCATTTGTGCGAGGTTTAAGCCGAATATATCCTAGTTGTCTGAGTGAATATCCAAGTATTTTGGGAGAGCTAGGTCTAGCAGCAGGTGACCTGCACCTGGTACGCTTAGGCTGCTCTTGGGGAGAATGAGGTATGCGACGAGAAGGCGAAGAACGAGGCTGATCCGTGTGGGGAATATCAAGAGAAGTTCTACTGGACTGCGAACTTGACTCTGCGAAAAGAAATAGAGAAATCATGCTTGCTGTTAACCAAATTAAAAATAAGTCTATATGCTATATTTTATTTTTTGGTACAAAATACTTTTAATTAATTAGAAAGTGATTCTGTAGAGAAAAGTTGAGGCCCAAAACCTTCAGGTTCAAAATCATTAGGGTCCACCATATGTGAATTTATCTTAAATCATTGTTTTATTTTTATTGTAAGAACAATAGTCTTATTTTGTATTCGAAATTATTAGGCTGTCAAAGAGGAGTATTTAAAAATAAAACCTCACTTGCTTGATTGCAGTCTACCCATTGTTTGTGAAACTTTTTTTATTGAGTATTTTTATTAAGCATATTGTAGCATATCATTACACGCTCATAGTGGTAACATTATTTGGCAAAATAATTGTGGACATTGCGAAGGCAATTTAATAACTTAATTAGTTAAAAATGCCCTCCATTTTAAAATATATTTGATATACATTTGTATGTTAAATCTAAAAACGAAATTCAAGAAGATTATGGTGTATTACATGCACCAAATGTATAAACAGTAAGTACTTCGCTTCCATTTTAATTCTAGAAAAATCGATACTAATTACAAATATTGAAAATCGGTGCTGTGAAAGATAAAAATGATTATTACGAACAGGTTGAAGAGAAGCTACATTTTTCCACTCAAAGTATGCAAAAAGTTAAATTTTGTACTTAAAAATTGTGTGCACATGGATAACTGATTAGAAAACTTTTATATTTTCTTGAAACCATTGTTATAAATAATTATGGCAGCAAAATATTAAAATTTTTGTTCTTTTTTCAAATTATAATTTTCTTTGATCGCCAGAATGACTTTAGATATTTCTTACAATAATAAATATTTAATATTTGATAAAATAACACAATATAAATTTTTATAAACAAATTAGATAAAATAATTTAGAATTCGGCAGTTAAACGTAGCAATGAAACAATTGTTAATAAACCAATAGAGGGTAGTTGCGATACGACAGTACCGCTTCGTCACTGTGTGTCAGTGTTTTGCGGCCGGCCATCACTCAGACTCAATAAAGAACTAAAAATTTGTTTATATCTTAAAATAATAATTGTCAAAATTGCTTAATAATTTCTATTGTTAGGTTTAAAAATTCTGCAGTTTTGACATCATTTAAGCTTAAAATAGCTGAACTTTTTAAATAATTTATTTACATTATTATCAACCTTTATCATACGAAATAAACGATTTTACTGATATAATAAAAATTAAGTTATCGCACAATAGATAACAATTAAATTTTGCAATTATGGTAAAAATTTTAAAGATTTCTTATTAAAATTTTAAAAATTATAAAACCAAATTATGACCCAAATTATAATTTTAAAGAACTTACGAATTTAAGTGATAAAAAAGTACATTAAAGAACGGAAAAATTTAAAAGGAATTCAATTTAAAACTATTTAAATTTAAAAACCTTTAACGAATAATTCTTCAAACTCGCAATTTTAGGATTTAAAAGCTTCTAAATGTAGAAGCTTTTAAATTAAACAACTCTTTAATTTAACTGAATTTTAATAATATTCAAGGATAAGTTAAATAATATTTGTTTGTCTGAGTTAGCCCTAAAAATATCTTAATATCGAAACTTTTAAATTTAACTTTTTCAGTAATAATGTTTACCACTTTTCTATATAACTCTTTTTCAAAGATTCAAAGGCTGAAAGACTACTAATTTAGAAATCTGTAAATTCTAAAATTGCAAGTTTAATGAATTATTTGGATTTTAATTTGTTTTTATAATTATTTAAATCTTAAATTAGAAATCTTAAAAAATTTAAGGTACATAGTTGAATCGCAAAAGCTTTCTAAATTGATAGTTTTTCTCTTTAAACATTTTTTAATTGCAAGTATGTTTATTCAAGTCCACATAAGAATTAGAAATGTTTGTCATAGTGGGAGTTTAAATAATGATTTGGTAAGGATCTTTCAATTTAAATAGTTTCTACTTTTTTTTATTAATTAAAAAGCTTAAAATCTGTACGTTAGAAAATAATAAAAAATGTAAAGGTATTTTAATCAAAGACTTTCAAATTTTGTAGTTTTCAGGCTTTAGATCCTCGCTAAAATAGCCTTCAAAATATTGATGAACAATTTATTTATTTACAACAATTCAATCATCGTTGTTAGAAAGTGACTATTTTTATAAATAAAAGCAATTAAGTTTTTTTTATTAAAAGATCCTCGATAGGTGTTCCATTCATAAGAATTTTTGTTGTCATAAACTATTTTCTTTTGCACTTTCAGGCTTTTTCTGAGAATGTATTTACTTTAAAAATTTTATTAATAATAAATATTTTATGTATATTATACTTTAATTCTGCACCTGAAAAAACGTAATATCAAATTCAACGCGCATGACACATAAGAACCGCGCTAAAAATTAAAGTGGACAATAAATTAATTCCATGCAATTGATGAATTCAATTAAAATTAATCTAATATTTTTATATTTATAATATTAACGTTAATAATAATATAAATAAATATTAGTCATACGTATATAATTGTATAATATCAATATTCTATACACCTGAAAAACATAACCTGCAAATTTTCGGATATAAGAATTTAAGAATCGTGCGAAACATTAAAATTGCCCGTTTCTTCAATTTCTCTTAAATTCGGATCAAAATATAAATAGAAGACCGCCGAAGTTTTCCTATCGGCAATCGTGCTTCTTCGACCTTTCGGATTCAGACCAGGAGAATTTGGTTGCGCGCCCAATTACAGTCGTGCTACGCTACCCATAGAGTTAATACAGATAGAGGCAACAAGCCATAGGCCGCTCTGTAAGCGGGACCGTCCGTCTCAAGTTCGCTAAG
>JAAAKG020181386.1:0-25914 GCA_010014905.2 Druon quercuslanigerum
AAAGTAATTTTTTTGATGTATTAAAAATAAATAAAAATTCGTATTTAACTATTTATTTATCGCTGCACAGCATTATAATATATTAATTTCAAATTAGTTAAATTAAATAAATTAAAGTTGAAAAACATAAATGCAAAAATTAAATTTTATTTTGATTGAGAATTTTTTTTTATAAATATGGTTCGTTTAGAGTTGTAAAATTTAATTAAAATATTTTTTTTTAATTTTCTATTAAAATTATCAAATTTGAACAGTTAATTTTGTAATAATATATATTAATAATTAAATGATATCAATTTTAATATTAACATCAGGATTATATAGTGGTAATTTTTTTAAAGTATAATGAAAAGAAATAAAAATTTGTATTCATATTTATCGCTGACTTCATATTCTTCTCCTTTTTTTATCTTTTTCTCGTTTTCCATGAGAAATAGAATTTTTGTTGAAAAGTTTATTATTGTATTTTTTTTTGATAATGTCACTTTTTTGGCTGAAAATTGAATTATTTGATGTTTAGAATGTAATTATTTTTTTGAAAATTTAATAATTTTCTTATAAGGGCACCCTTTTTGTTGAAATTTAAACAGGGCTGTTAAAGAACTATTGTTTGTTTGATTTTCTGCTAAAATTCAACAATTTTAGTAGAAAATAATTCAGCTGTTTGGAAGCAAATTAATGTGTTTCAAATCAGAGTTCGACCATATTGTTGAAAATTTAAGAATTTTGTTAAAAAATAAACCTTTTTGTAAAAAAATCAACGGGTTAGTAAAAAATTTTTTTTGGATTGAACATTCAAATATTCTACTAGGAAAGTCAACTATTTGGCTAAAAATTACCTTTTTTGTTGAAAATTAAACTTTTGGGGGGAAAATTAATCTTTTTTAGGCCAAGATTCAACTATTTTATTTTTTTGTTTTAAAAAATAAACTATTTTAGTAGAAAGTTTAGGTCATTGGTTGAAAACTTACTTTTTCTCTTGAAAATTCAGATGCTTGATGGAAAATTTAACTGTTTTAAATCAGGATTTAACCTTTTTTTATGAAAATACGACAATTTTTTCAAAAGAAATCCTTTTTGTTGTAAACTCAATAATTTTGTTCGAAAAAAATTAGAATAAAAATTTAACCATTTGAGTAGAAAATTCTGTTTTTATGGGAAATTATTTTGTTTTAAATTAGGATTCGAATATTTTTTTCAAAATTCAAAAATTTTGTAAAAAAGACATCCTTTTCATGAAAAACTCAACAGGGTTGTTGAAAAAATTCTTGATGGATTAAAAATTCAACCATTTTAGTAAAAAATGGAGCTGTTTGGTGGAAAATCTATCTATTTTAAATTAGCGTTCAACCATATCGTTAAAAATTTAAACATTTTTTTTAAAGTTATCCTTTTCTGTTAAAAACTAAAAAGGGTTTGCTTAAAAAAAATTTTATTGAAAATTCAACTATCTTAGTAAAAAATTCAACTATTTGGTTAAAAATGACCTTTTTTTGTTAAAAATTCAACATTTTTGTGGAAAATTATTCTTTTTTATTTCCAGGTTCAGCTATTTTGTTGAAAAATGTTTTTTTTTTGTATTGAAAAATCAACTATTTTAGTAGAAAATTTAGATAAATGTTTAAAAATTAATTTTTTTGTTAATAATTCAGCTGCCTAATGGAAAATTAATCTGTTTTAAATTAGGATTTAATCATTTTGTTGAGAATTCCAAATTTTTATTAAAAATAGATCCT
Source organism: Druon quercuslanigerum (assembly GCA_010014905.2). Taxonomy (NCBI): domain Eukaryota; kingdom Metazoa; phylum Arthropoda; class Insecta; order Hymenoptera; family Cynipidae; genus Druon; species Druon quercuslanigerum. The sequence goes on from JAAAKG020181386.1 coordinate 1,737, forward strand.
TTCTATAAACTCGGCGGAATTGTTTAAAAAAATGTTTTTGAATTGAAAGTTCAACTATCTTAGTAGAAAATCAAACTATTTGGTTTAAAATTAACTTTTTTTGTTGAAAATTTATCTGTATGGTGGACAATTAAACTGCTTTAAATTAGGATTCAATCATTTTGTTGAAAAGACATCCTTTTTGTTGAAAACTCAACGGGGTTTGTTGAAAAAAATCTTGATAGATTTTTTTAAAATTAGGATTCAACGTCTTTGTAAAAAATTTAACTATTTGTTTAAAAATGACCTTTTTTGTTTCTTTTGTGTATTCAAAAATCAACTATTTTACTAGAAAATTTAGCTAATTGTTTAAAAATTAATTTTTTTGTTAAACTTTCAGCTGCTTGATGGGAAATTAATCTGTTTTACATCAGGACTCAACCATTTTGTTGAGAATTTAACAATTTTATTAAAACTAAATTCTTTTGATTTTTAAAAAAATGTCGTTGAATTGAAAACTCAACTATCTTAGTAGAAAATTAAACTATTTGTTAAAAAATCTATCTTTTATAAATTAGGATTTAACGATATTGTTGAATTTTTAACAAAAAAATTAATTTTCAAAAAATTAGCTAAATTTTCTACTAAAATAGTTGATTTTTGAATGCAAAAAAGAAATTTTCAACAAAATAGTTGATCCTGGAACTAAAAAAGATTAATTTTCCACCAAACAGTTGAATTTTCAACAAAAAAGGTCATTTCCAACCAAACAGGTGTATTTTTTTTACAAAGAAAGTTGAATTTTCAATCCATCAAGATTGCTTTCAATAAACCCCGTTGAGTTTTCAACAAAAAGGATCTCTTTTCAACAAAATGATTAAATCCTAATTTAAGACAGATTAATTTTGCATCAAGCAGATGAATTTTCAACAAAAAAAGTTCATTTTAACCAAATTCTCTATTTTCCACAAAAAGGATGCCTTTTTTTTGCCAAATTTTTGAATTTTGAACAAAATATTCGAATCCTAATTTAAAACAGATTGATTTTCCATCAAGCAGCTAAATTTTTGTCAAAAAAATTAATTTTTAAACAATTAGCTAAATTTTCTACTAAAATAGTTGATTTTTGAATACAAAAAAAAAAATTTCAACTAAAAAAGATTAATTTTCTACCAAAAAGTTGCATTTTCAACAAAAGAGGTTAATCCGAGTTTTCAAACAAAAGGATCTATTTTTAACAAAATTGTTTAATTCTTAAGAAAAAAGGTAATTTTAAACCAAAAAGTTGAATTTTAACAGAAAAGAATAACTTAAAAAAAAATGTTTAAATTTTCAACAATATGGCTGGACCCTAATTTAAAATAGACTGATTTTCCACCTAACAGCTGAATTTTATACTAAAATGGTTGAATTTTTAATCAATCAAGGATTTTTTTCAACAACCTTGTTGAGGATTCCTTTTTTACAAATTTTTTGAATTTTCAACAAAATATTCGAATTCTAATTTAAAACAGATTAATTTTTTATTAAGCAGCTGAATTTTTGAAAAAAAAAAAAATTCATTTTCATACAAATAGTTGAACATTTTACAAAGACAGTTGAATTTCCAATATAATTTTTTCTTCAACAAAAACTTTGAGTTTTTAACAGAAAAGGATGCCTATTTGGTTCAAAATTCAGCTGCTTCATGGAAAATTAATCTGTTTTACATTAGGACTCGAATATTTTGCTCAAAATTCAAAAAAAAAAATTTTAAAGGCATTCTTTTTTGGTTAACTCAACGAGGTTATTGAAAAAAATTCTTGTTGGATTAAAAATTCAACCACTTTAGTAAAAAATTCAGCTGTTTGGTGAAAAATCAGCTGAATTTTTTACTAAACTGGTTGAATTTTTAATCCATCAAGAATTTTTTTCAATAACCCCGTTGAGTCATCCACAAAAAGGATACCTGTCTAAATTTTTTTTTGAATTTTGAGAAAAATATTCGAATCCTAATGTAAAACAGATTAATTTTCCATCAAGCAGCTGAATTTTTGACAGTAAAATGAATTTTTAAACAATTAGCTAAATTTTCTACTAAAATAGTTGATTTTTCAATACAAAAAAAAAATTTCAACAAAATAGTGGAATCTTGAACTAAAAATGATTAATTTTCCACCAAACAGTTGAACTTTTAACAAAAAAGGTCATTTTCAACCAAATAGTTGAATTTTTTACAAAGACATTTGAATTTTTATTACAATTTTTTTTTCAAAAAAAAACTTGGAGTTTAACAAAAAATAAGAAGATCGTTGAAGAAAAAATTGTATTGAAAATTCAACTGTATTTGTAAAAAGTTCAACTATTTGTTTGAAAATGACCTTTTTTGTTAAAAATTCTACTGCTTAGTGGAAAATTAATCGTTTTTAGTTGAAGATTCAGTTATTTAGTTGAAAATTTCGTTTTTTGTCGAAAATTCAACTGTCTTTGTAAAAAATTCAACTATTTTGTTGAAAAATGTTTTTTTTTGTGTTGAAAATTCAACTATTTTAGTAAAAAATTCAACTGTTTGGAAAAAATTACCTTTTTTGTTGAAAGTTAAACTTTTCGGTGGAAAATTAATCTTTTTTAGTTCAAGATTTAACTATTTTGTTGAAAAATGTTTTTTTTTTTTTTTTGAAAATTCATCTATTTTAGTAAAAAATTCATCTATTTTGAAAAAATTACCATTTTTGTTGAAAGTTCAACTTTTTGATGGAAAATTAATCTTTTTTAGTTTAAGATTCAACTATTTTGTTGAAAATGTGTTCTTTTGTATTGAAATATCAACTATTTTAGTAGAGAATTTAGGTAATTGTTTGAAATTTAATTTTTTTTGTTAAAAATTCAGCTGCTTGATGAAAAATTAATTTGTTTTGCATCAGGATTCAACCATTTTGTTGAGAATTCAACAATTTTATTAAAAATAGATCCTTCTTGTTGAAAGCTCGGTGGGATTGTTGAGAAAAATGTTGTTGAATTAAAAATTCAACTTTCTTAGTAGAAAATTAAGCTAATTATTTAAAATTACCTTTTTTTGTTGAAAATTCATCTGCTTGATGGAAAATTAATCTGTTTTAAATTAGGATTTAATCATTTTGTTGAAAAGAGATCCTTTTTGTTGGTAATGAAACGGGGTTTGTTGAAAAAAATCTTGAGGGATTAAAAATTCAACTGTCTTCGTAAAAAATTTAACTATTTTCTTCAAAAATGTTTTTTTTTTATGTTGAAAATTCAACTATTTCGAAAAAATTACCTTTTTTGTTGAAAGTTCAACTTTTTGGTGGAAAATTAATCTTTTTTAGTTCAAGATTCAACTCTTTTGTTGAAAATGTTTTTTTTTGTATTGAAATATCCACTATTTTAGTAGAAAATTTAGGTGATTGTTTGGAAATTATTTTTTGTTGTTAAAAATTCAGCTGCTTGATGGGAAATTAATCTGTTTTGCATCAGGATTCAACAATTTTATTAAAAATAGATCTTTTTTGTTGGAAAATCGGTGGGATTTTTAAACAAAATGTCGTTGAATTAAAAACTCAACTATCTTAGTAGAAAATTAAACTATTTGGTGAAAAATTTATCTTTTTTAAATAAGAATTCAACGATATTCTTGAAAATTTAAACATTTTTTCAAAATGTTTAAAAAACTTGAATTGTCTTTGTAAAAAGTTCAACTATTTGGTTAAAAACGATCTTGTTTGTTAAAAATCCAACTGTTTGGTGAAAAGTTAATCTTTTTTAGTTGAAGATTCAGCTATTAAGTTGAAAATATCGTTTTTTGTCGAAAATTTAACTGTTTGGTGGAAAGTTAATCTTTTGTATTTCAATATTCAATTATTTTTTAGAAAAATCAACTATTTTTTTAGAAAATGCAGCTATATGGTCGATGAAAATGAACTTTTATGTGTTGAAAATTCAGCTGCTTAGTGGAAACTTAATTCACATTAAATTTAAAATATTGCGAAAGTTTCGTAGGTTTCTGAAACTTTGGCCTACAGAAAATTCATTAACACATCTATATTTTTTTAGGATCCCATATTTGAATTTCGCGGACAGTTAGTTCATTTAGCGGACGAAATTACGAGAAAGTACCTCGCGTCGTCTGCTACAGTTTGTCATGAAACAGTTGTATTCATGCCTCCAAATATTTTGATAACGAGAGGAATTCGAAGGATGTTTTATGAATCCTTGTACAATTTTTGACAAGTTTAAAGCGAAAAACTCGAGCAAGGAAACGCCTTTACAAAATTCATATATTTGTATAGAAACTATTGAAACATAGTAATGGATAGACGTTATAGGCTTTATGGAACATAACCTCAAACTGTCATTGCGGTTTTGAAAAGTTGGATTATTATGCCGAAATTTTGATACAATTTAAATAAAGGATGAGCGATGCGTACCAGAAGTCTGCTATTGTTCCTTATTTGCATCGTAGGGAGCAGTATCGTTTTTATCGCTTTCAGCAATCAACGACCATCCATTCAGACTTTAGTGACAGAGACTCACAAACAATTACGAAATTTCCAGGTAAGCTCATTGTTCAAGATAACAGTATTAGGTAAGTTACTTTTTGTTTGATTAACTAGTTCTGTTACTAAGCAAAAAAATGTAACTGCAGGGAGTCCAGCGATAATGAAAACCTGAAATTCTTGCATTTTTTTAAATCTTGAAAACCTGGAAACCTTGAGTTTTTCACGAGAACCTTGAATTTTTTTCTTTCCAAACAGTTATTTTATTGAAATGTAAAGACTGATTTAAATCTTTTTATTTGTTATGAAAGAAAAATCTCTTTTAGAAAAAATCTTTTCACTAAACAAATTTTTGTTTGTCAAGATATGATTTATCGTTTGTTCATTACAGAATAAATAACGGACCGTACTTAAATTACGTAACGGTTCAAGGGTTCGATAGATGTTACGATTTTTTTTATAATAATGGGGAGGGGGGATTCTTCATTCATGTACGTAATTTTTTGGAAATTCACAAAGGAAGCAAATAACTCGCTATAATTGTACAGAAGTTTAATGCGAATTTAACTTTCAGCGCCAAAGAAACCTGGTGAGTGAAAAATGAACCTAGCCGACAGCAATTTAAAAAAGTTTAGGCAATTTTATTGGTCCGGGAAAAGTCAGGGGTTTAGAAAAAAAATCTTGCCCAAGTCACGTAATTTCTCTAACTTTAAATAACCGTCAAGCAGAATACATTTTTCAATTTCATTTGAAAATTGTTTTATTCCGTTTATAAGAGGTTCCAAGTTAAAAATGTTACGAGTTTAAGGTTCTGGTGTTTAATTATTTATTAATCATCAGGGGGAATAAAAAATTGATTAGCGAAAAATTAGGGTATTTTGAAAATAAAGTTTTGCGGTAACTTTGCAATAATATTCTTATTAGTAATTTGTCTTTTGTTTATATTTCTATTTCTTGTTTTGCAGTTGCTTTCTCCTGAAGATCATCTTTTTAAAAATGAGCAAATTTAAATTAGATTCAAATCAAATTAAAAATTCTATTTAACGTCCGATATTTTAATGTATAGAATTCCTGAAAATAAAACCAAGACAACGAACATATTTGCACAATCACTGTAAAGTGCTTCTATTATAATTTTTAAAAAATCCTCCTTTAAAGAAAATCTGTATACAAAGAAAAAAGGAGAAAGAAACATAAGAAAAAAATGAGAACAATTCTCATTTTTTTTCTCTTTTTTTATTTTTTTTTTTTTGAAATTTTTTTTAAGGAGGATATTTTTTTTAATTGCAATAGGAGCATTGTATGGTGGTTCTGGTGGTTAATTAAATTTGGTCGTTGAATTTTTGGTTTTATTTTTAGGAATTCTATACAGTAATTATCTTTTTAGTTATAAATTGCTGTTAATTAAAAATTGTACAATTTTGCTAAAAAGTTATCTCTTGGTCAAAAATTCAACTTTTTTTTTTGTAAATTTAAAAGTATTCATTATTTAAACAATTTCGATTAAAAAGTTAAGATTTTGGTATTTTACAACGAATAAGCTCACTTTTTTATAGAATTAACTAATAATATCTTTACGATGATTTTGTTTCTATGGTACTTTGCAAATTTACAAGAATATTAATTATTTAAACTATTTCCAATAAACAATTAAGAGTTAGCTCTTTTTTCTACGATTAAATGTGTCTACGGACTCCACTAAGAATATCTACCCGATGAGTGCTTTCTATGTTGCTTTGTACATTTACAAGAACTATTAATTATTAAAAAAATGTAGAGTAAAAAATTAAAAGTTTCGTCTTTTTTCTACAAATAGGCTCAATTTTTGACAGAATTAACTAAAAACAATCTTTCGGATAATTTTGTTTTCTATGATACTTTGAAAATTTACAATAATGGATTATTTGAACAATGTTTATCGAAATATTTAGGGATTGGTGATTTCTCAAGGAAGAAGCACACATTTTTCTACGGACTAAACTAAGAATATCTTTTCGATGACTTTTTTCTCTAATGCTTTGCAAATTGACAGCTTCTAGTTTTGTTGAAAATAGGGGATTTTTGGTTGAAAATTCACTTAGCTTTTTTCAAAATTCACTTCTTGCTAAATGCTTATATTTTGATGTCGCAAAGTCTAACTGAAATCTTTTTTGAATGAAAATTCAATTTTTGTTGTTGAAAATTAGTCTTTTTGATTTAAAAATTAGTCTGTTTGTATTAGCAATTTCATCTTTCTTGGATAAAAATGCAACGGTTTGATTAAAAATTAATCTTCTTTGCTTGAGAATTCTACTATTTAGTTTGAAAATGTAATTTGCATCGCATTTCCAAGAAATCATTTTTTTGTTGAAGATTCATATTTGTAGTTGAAAATTCATTTCATTCATTGAAAGTTGAAATATTTTCGTGAAAACTCATCTTTTATAAGTGAAAATTTAAGTAAATTTCAAAAGAATTTCAAAGATTTCAAAGGATTTCACAAATATTTCAACAATTTAACTTTTTTTAATTTGTTTTTTTTTTGTTGTTAAAAAGTATTTTATTTCAAAAGAAAATGTAACTATTTCAATGGAATATTCTATAATTTTAGTTAAAAATTCCTCTCTTTGGTTGAACATTATTTTTTTGACCTGCAAACTTAACTATTCAATTTTTTAAAAAAATTTATCTTTTTTAGTTGCAAATTTCACTATTACAGTTAAAGATTCATGTCAGTTGAAAATTCATCAGTTTGGTTGCAAATTTTTTTAAACTCATGGTGGCCGCAAGACCGGAAAACCGGGAAATGACCGGGAATTTTATGAGACCGCGAAACCCCGGGAAATGACAGTCAATTTAATTTTTGAACGGGAATTTTACAAAAATTTTAGAATAAAAAATCTGTTCAACTTTGATTCTACCGTTTTTTTTTCATAATTAGTTAAATTGTGATCTTTTTCAATTATGTTATCATTCAGTTTAGAATGCGTAATTCGAAAATCTTTCACTTTAAAATTTTTCCATTATATATGTTTAATCTTTTTTAAAAACTTGAACAATTAAAAATTTGAAGTATTTAAAAACAAATATTTTTGATAAAAAACATTTTTAGTTGATCAACTGTGAATATAAATTAATTCATGATTTTTAACATTAAATTTTACTTTCAGAATGAAAAAGTCTTATTATTTAAACAAATGTAAAACCTTGATTGAAACTTTATAAACTATTTTCAATTTTAAAATAACTTCAAAATAATATATTCATAACCAAAGGTTTTTATTTTTCTAATATTATTTCAGTCTAAAATATTCCATTTAAAACCATTCAATTTGAAATTTTTAATTAAGATTTTTCTGGATAAATCATTTTTTAACTGAAAATTTAACTATTTAATTTTTGGTTGTAAAGTGATACTTTTCAGTTCGAAGTGTAAAATTCAAATATATGTGTAAAAATTTATCTGTCTGGTTGAAAGTGCAATATTTATACTTGAAAAGTTAGGAATTTAAATTAGTGTAAATGGAATTCAATATAGTGCCCACATTTATTTTACCTTAGAATGTACTGAATTAAAAAGACAAATTCAAGAAAAGATTAATTATGTTTTTATTATTTTTGTATTATATTTTTATTATTATATTATTCTAAGTTCATTTTTTTTAAATATTTATTATATTCATGAAAAAATTGTAGAATTTCAGTACAAAAATTAAAAATATACAATTTGTTTTAGAATCGTTCACGATTTCCAATTAAAATTTAACAAATCTATTTTTCCAAAACCAAAATTTCCTCTTCTCAAACACGAGAGTAACTTTAAGTTAAATTAAAAAAATTGTCGTGTTTTTTTATAATTCTTTATTTCCATTGCAATATTTTAATTGATATAATTCACTTAATTTTAAGTAATTAATTTTTTTTGTTCTATTAAAAATTTGAGCTCCTTTTTACATTTCAAGGAATATTAAATACCTCTTAGGAAGAAAAATCTAGTATTTACAGGATATTTAAAATACGTTTTACTGAAATTGTATAAATCTACTTCAAAAATTACCTTTATACAATAAGAATGCATTAATTAAACACTGTACTTAGTCTACTTTTAATTAATGGCATTTTTTATAAAAATAATTGAATTTTTTGTCCTGGAAGCCGTAAAAAAGTCGTGGAATTTTTTTTAAGAACCCCTAGACACCCTAAATAAATATAAATTTCAAAAATAATATTTCGCCTCCATTTTCCGTTTTTAGACTGCATATAAAACAGTTCAGAGATGAGATTTCAGTATAAATACAGGTTTGAGTTGCAACAATTTTTGATTCTTTTGATGTTTATTGCGCTTCTATTTCATTCGTGAATAATGTTTCTTGGATCGAATCATGTGTTCTATTTTACAATAAAATTCCCTGTAAGATATAGGATTTGCGTAGCAGTAATTTCTTCTTCTGTAATCACTATTATTGAATCACTTTGTTGTTAGAGATAAGAGTGGATCTAGGCAGCGCAAGTGATAACAAAGTCTTCCCGAAATGTGATTTATTTAGAATCATAAGATTAGCTTGAGCACAACGCGATCGGCTTCCATGAGACTCGGAAGTAGACTGGCCTAAACTCACAATCGAGTAATGATGTCGCCACTAGACATGAGGAGGGACTCGTTTATACTAAGTAAACTCGAACAATATATCTAACATTTGTTTGGCAAGAGATTCAATTCTACCTCTGTATTCTAGTACTTCAAAATTCATGTCTAGACTCGATTCTTCCACAACATTCTCCTCTTTAATCTCTACTTTTATTATTGTTTCGATGGGCTCTTCGCTAGTTTCCTTATTCAGTTTTTCTATTTGCGAACCGCTGCATATTATATTGTTCTTTTTTTGCTCCCAGTAACTGCCACCTCGTCTGAAACATATTATTTTTCTCTTAAAATACTGTAGGAAAATTAGGGATGAAAATATAAATAAAAAATGTTAATATTCAGACTTTAAACTGATAGGTGACATTGAAAAGTATCAAAATTAGCCTCTTTGCGATTTATTTATTTTTACTCTGAAAAGATTTTTAAATTCTTGAAGTTTAAAGCTTGTATTGAAACCTGACCGGGAAATCAGGAATTTTATTCGCCGGGAAATGACCGGGAATGTAATTTCATATTATTTATCACTCTAATTCTGAGTTGGAATAGATAATTTGTGAAAGAATCAGAATTATCATTTGCATGGTGGCGATTCAGGGGACCATTTCAAATTTCCGTTCATTTGCAGGTTTTTCCGGGTCATTTTTTTCAATTTTCATGGTCAACTAAAAGCAACATATTCATATTTGTCTCTAAACGCAAAAATTTATTTTAACAACAACAACTACGTAGCCGAAAATAGCAAAATAAATGAATTCTTCAACAAATATCAATTTAGAAACAAATCAAGTAGCTCAGCTTTTAGCTGAAGAACTTAATTTGTAACAAAAAATAACGGATTTTTAATAACACTAATAAATTTTAAAGCCAAAAGATAAGTTTTTATCTAAAACAAGAAGAAGAAGTTGTTAAAAAAACTTAAATAATTAAATTTTAAGTTAAAGAAATTAATGTGCAACCAAACAGATGAATTGTCAATAATAACTTTGGAATATTCAATTGGAATAAATTATTTCAACTAAACTTACGAATCATTAACTAGGTTAGTTGAATTTTAAATCAGAAAGATGAATTTTCAACTAAATTAGTGAATCTTATACTAGAGTAGTTAAATTTTTTGACGAACTCGATAAATTTTCAACTATAGGTCATTTATAAACAAAAAATTTAATAAATAAATTCACAGTCAAAAAATCAATGTTCAGCCAAAGAGATGAAATTTTAACTAAAAACGACATTCAAACTTTTAGCTGAAGAAATTAATTTGTAACCAAAAAAAAACGTATTTTTAAGAAAAAAAAAAATTTTTTAACCGAAAAGATGAGTTTTCATCTAAAACAACAACTCTTAAACGGAAATAGTTGAATTTTCAACAAAACAAAAAGTTATTTTTACCGAAAAAGATAAATTGTTTTTAAAAAACTTAAATAATTAAATTTTAAGTTTAAGAAATTAATGTGCAACCAAACAGATGAATTTTCGACAATAACTTTGGAATATTTAATTGGAATAAATTACATTGTTCAGTTAAAAAATTATTTTTCACGAAGAAACTAAATTTCAACAACAATAAAAACTATCTTTTAAACCAATAGTTACATTTCCAAACAAAATGATTTGTTTTCAACTAAAATTACAAATCATTAACTAGATTAGTTGAATTTTAAAACAGAAAGATGAATTTTCAACCAAAAATGTGAATATTTTACTAGAATAGTTAAATTTTTTGACGAACTAGATAAATTTTTAACAATAGGTAATTTATAAACAAAAAATTGAATAAATAAATTCTCGTTCAAAAAATCAATGTTCAACCAAAGAGACGAATTTTTAACTAAAATCGGCATTCAAATTTTTAGTTGAAGGAATTTTTAACCAAACTGGTGAATTTTCAACTAAAAGTACAAAGCTTCAACTGGAATAGTTGAATTTCATACCAAAATGATGAATTTTCAACCACAAAGATTAAATTTCTACAAAAAGGCGAATTTTTCGCAGAGTATATAAATTTTCGAACAACTAGTTTAAATTATAAATAAAAAAATATCAATTTTCAACCAAATAGTTGAATTTTTACCCCAAAAAAGATACATTTTAAAACAAAAATAGAATGGGTAAATTTTCTGTAATAAATATCATTCTTGATAAACAAACAAAAATAATGCAATTAGAGTAAACTGAGATAATATAAAAAATCTGTGACTGTAGATGAAGTAAAAACCACTTTTCTAATTTGAAAAAAATTATTGAAATAATGAAAACTTGAATTTTTCTGCGATCAAAAGTAAATTCCCGGTTTTTTAATTAAGTTCTCGGTGATTTCCCGGTCAAGTCGTCACCCTGACTTGGAATAGGCAATTTTCCAAAATAATTACAGTTCTGACTTTTTCGAATAGTAGATTTTCAAAAGAAAATTATAATTCACTTTGAGATAGGGGATTTTCTAAAGATTTATGATTTTGAGTTGGGACTGGGAATAAATAAAAGAAATATAAAAAATTAACGTAAATATTACAATTATCCTGGCTTGAAACAGGGAATTTTTGAAAAGAATTATAATTTTGAGATTGGGACAGGAAATTACCGTAAAGAATTATAATTTTAGTATTGGAAGAGGCAATTTCTGCAAAGAATTAGACCTTTACTCCGACAGAACATTTTGTAAAAAAGTATAATTTCAAGGTAAAATTGGGAATTTTCATAAAGAACTATAATTTTTATTTAAGGTTTACTTTAAAACAGGAAACTTTGTTTGGTAATATAATTTTTACTTTAGTATAGGGAGTTTCTGTAAAAAATCAACATTTGGCTTTTACATCTTTTGACACGGAATAAGAATTTTGGGAAAGAGTTTGAATTATAATATTAGAAGAAGGAAAGTTTAAAAAATAATTAAATTGTGGCTTTGTATATGGAATTTTCTAAAAGAAATGTAATTTTGAGTTTAGGACAGGGGGAAAAAAATTGGAAATGAATTTTTATTCTGAATTAGATGAAGGATATTTAAAAAAATTACTGTTTAAAGTCAGAATTCGTATTAGTTTAAAACTTTCCTCTTCCGAAGTTTTGGAAAAAGAAAGTTACTATATTCCCTGAATAATAATCCGAATAATAGAAAATATTGTAAATAAATTAAATGTCAGTTTTAATAGAAACTAAAACTTACACCCGAAATGTTGAATATCTGAATGAAAGTGAAAAAGATTTAATCGTAAAAAGCTAGCCAATTCATAGTATATTATCCAAGAATCCAAGCATAAGGACGCTGAATAAGAATAATAAATGTTTGATGAACTATGACTGACAACTTTTTGTTGAAAGCCCTAAAAAAGATTTCTTTTTAAATAAAAAAGAGCTTCAAGAAATATTTATTCTAAAGGCAAAAAAAATATTGCTAATATCAAATCGTAAGATCAAATTTTAACTAGAATTTATAAAGAATTTTTTTATTTACTGTATTAAAAATTATAATTCAAATAAATCCTTTTAACATTGCATGTTAGATTTAACAAAACATTATATTAAAAAATAATTAAATTTAAACTAAAAAAAAAAAAAACAAAATTGAAACTTCCGCCTCCTAAATTTTAGAAAAAGGTAGTTATTATAATTTTAAATTATAATGAAAGTTGTTTGTAATAAATGTAATTCTGACATGGAACAGGGAATTTCGGGAAATAAAAGTAATTGTGACCTTAGAACAGAAAATTTCCGTAAAGAATTATAACTTAAACTCTGACAGGGTTAAATTTCATAAAGAAAAGCGAAATTTTTAAAAGAATTAAAATTCTGAATTTGAACAGAAATTTTTTCAACTTCCGGTTTTTGAAATGAGAATAAAAATTATTTTCAAAAATTCCTGTTTCATGTCAAAAATTCCCTGCTCCAAGTTAGAATTATATTTAATTGTAAAATTTTCTATCATGATGCAGAATTAAAATAACTCTTTTTTTTAATTTAATGTAAGATAGGAAAGTTTCAGAATCTGCCAAATTATTATTTGCAAAAAAAAAAAAAAAATAACGTCTAAATTTGAAAAAATTCTGATTTGGAACAAGGACTTTTGAAAATCTGATCATTTTTGTATTTTCATAGAGCCAAAAAAGAATCTGCAGGATATAAAAACAATTTTCTTACTTTTTTCAAATTTCAATTGATTTTTTATTCTTATCAATTAATTTTAGAAAAATATTTTAAAAGTTTTTAACACGTATCAAATGATTTCCTACAATTTCGGAAAAGAATATAGAATATTTTAAAACGCTTGTACAGTTTTACAAGATTAGAAAATTATATTTATAAATCGTATAAGTTTAAGAGATATTTAGAAATTTTGAAAAAAATGCAAACATAATTTAAAATTTAAAAGATTTCCACAGATTTTAATCAAAATCTAGACTTATAAACACACGACATTCAGAAGCTTTTTAAACAATTTAAAAGGTTTCGAGAGAATATAATTTGTTTTGAGATTTCTGGGAAAATGTTAATTAATTTTTCAATTTACTATAATTTATTTTAAGAGAATACATAAAAAGATTTCAAAATATTCCAAAAAACTTTCAAAAAAGAATTTGAAAGATTTTATTGCAATGTTTTTAGAGTTGCAGAATTGTTAAATTTTAGAAATAATTTGAATAATTTAAAAAGATATTTCGAAGTTTAAAATTTCTGTTTTAAATAATTTTAAATTGGAAAAGATGTCAAAAGGTTTTAAAATTTTTCTTAAAATTCCTGGGAATAATTTTAAGAGAATATTTTAAGAGATTTTAAAACATTGAAAAATATTTCTGAAATTTCCAAAATCCAATATGGAAAATTAATAAAATATTTTAACATTTTTTCTAAGCACCAAAAAGTCTAAAATATTTTTAAACTGACTCAAATTTCTCCTAGAACTTTTTTTAAAATTCTGTAGGGTAAAAAAACTCTTAAAAATTTTCTAGACACTTTTTCGTCATAACTGAAATCTTTAAAAATCTATTTGAATTTTCGTGCGAAACCTAGTAAACTTATATTTGTATAATATTTACGCAAATAAACAAATCTAAAACAATAAATTTTGTATTTTATATTAGAAGTTATTTTTCGTTTAATTTGTAATTTTTCTAACAGTTTTTTTTTAATTTTTGACTAAAAAATCTTTTTTTTAGACTATTTTACCATTTTTTTTAAATTCGTCTTTTTGGTTTGAAAATTCATCTCTTTTGGTTGATTTTTCATTTTTTTTTAAATTTGCAACTGTCCCGATTAAAGTTCAAATATTTGATGGTTGAGAATTAACTATATTGTTGAAAATTTGTTTTTATTTATGATGATTTTAACTTTTTTTATTTAAAATTAGCATCTCTTTAGTTTGAAATATCAACGACTACATTTTTAGTTTAGAATTTATCATTATATTCGCAAAAACTTTTTCCTGTAGAAAAATAATCTTGTTGAAAAATTCATGTACATATTTGGTTTAAAATAAAACTATTCGGTGAAAACAACATTTTTGTTGAAGTCATATTTTCCGGTTAAAATTAATTAAGTGTTTTGTAGAATATTCATCTTTTTTTGCCAATTTTTTTTATCTTTTATGGTTAAAAATAAAACTGGTAAAAAATAAAACTTTATTAGGAGGGGTTTTTACTATTTTATAGAACACTTTTCTTTTTTGAATTTATATTATTTGGTTGAAGATAAAATTTTTTGTTGAAGTACTGATTTGATATATCTGAAATGATTAAAAATCTTTTGTGAATTTTCTCAAGAATCGTAGGAAAATTATTTTCATTTATTATTTTTTTGTATTCAAATTTTGTTTATCAATGCGATAAACTGCACGCACGTGACTGATAATTTATTGCTTATTTATTTATTTTTTCTTCTTGTTCATTAATGCTAGATAGTTGTGTTTTCTTCTAAATTTTTTAATTTCTACCTACTTTTTACTTAATAAAGTAATAAATAATGCAAGATAACAGACATAGTTGTTTAAACAATTTATAATTCTATATAACTATCTTCTCTTAGATAATTTCTAGAAAGCTGCAGGTTTAAAAAATTTTTGTAAACCTTTTTCCCCTTTTTACTAAGAGTGTTATAATAATGAATGAAATTTAACAAATATAATTTTTTAAACATATTTTAATTGTCTATAACTGTTTTCTTCTATTTTAATGCCAGATAGTTGCGTTTTTTCGATAAATTTTCCACTTTCTGTTAACTTTTCACAGAGAGCGAGGTAATAATTAATGCATTTTATCAAACATAATTGTTTAAACAAGTTATTATTTTTTTAATTATATTCTCTTAAAGTAATGCTCGAAAGTTGAGGATTGTTCTGAAATTTCGAGTTTTTATTTAACTTTTTAAGTTAGGAACAAATAATAAATATTAATATTAATTTAAGCAAAAAGACTGTTAGTAACTAATTAAAGGAAAATTTAAATTTAACATAATTCATATAGAAAATTTGAAAAATATTTTAAATATCTGTTTTATTGAAGAAAAATATGCTTACAAAAAAGAAAAAGGTTGTTTAAAATACAATTCGGCCTATCTTTTATTTATTTTTTTGTTCACAACTAAAAAAGCAAATTAATGTTAAGCATTTCAGAAAAAACCGCAACAACTTGCCATTATTATATGTGAAGAAGTTATAAAGAATAATTTTTTGTTTAAGTGATTATTTTTGCTAAAATTAATTAATTATTAAGTCACTCTAAGTGAAACATAGATAAATAGTTGAAAATTTCAGAAAAACTGCAACTTTATACCATTGAACAAAAATAATATTATTAACAATAATAATAAATTGTTTAAACAATTTTTTTAACTTAAAATAATTATTACTTCACTCTAATTGGAAAGTGGACGAAAAGTTTAAAATTTCAGGGAAAAACCGCAACTATCTAATATTAATATAGAAGATAGCTATAAACAATAATAATTTGTTTGAACAATTGATTTTGTTAAATATTAACTCACTTCAAGTGAAAAGAGGATAAAAAATTGAACATTTCAGAAAAAATTGCAATTTCTAGCATTTTTCAAAGAGAATATCATATAAAGTAAAAGTAAATTCAATAAAAAACAATGTTTTGTTAACATTAATTAACTCTTACCTCAATCTGATAGAAAACTCAACAAAAAGTGGACATTTTTGGGAAAAAACCGACTTTCTATCTCTGTTCTAAGATAAAATTTCTAAAAACAATAATTATTTATTTAAACAAATTATTTAAATATCTAATTATCAGTATAAAGTAGTTTTTTAATGTTTTACAAACAATTTGCATAAGAAAACTAAAAAAAAATCATAATTAGCGCCGAAAATTCGCAAAAATTAAAAAAAAATTGATTTGTTTTTTTTGTGAATTCGAAAAAATTTCCGAGCGTTATTCATAAAAATTCAAGAACAAAAATTTCCAATTAATTTTTGGAACATCCTATATTAAATACACGTGATTAAATATATAAATATTTTTAGGTTAGGTTTGGTCCCTTGAGAGGGTTTTCACAAATTAATAAATAAAAGCTTGTCAACCGAAAATGATGAACTCTAAGCGTACCTCGACATTATTAAATATGTTGATAATTGTTTATTGTACTTACTTGACGTGATTTCTTACTGCTTTTATCCATTTTTGTCGCTTTCAAGTGTCCAAGTACGGTTTTGATTTATAGAAGTTTTTGATTTATTTATAGTATATTTATAGTATAGAAGTAGATCTTTTTTAAGTTTCTCGTGAATTCGTGCATCCAGCCATCCTTTCTTTGTCTTTGGCATTATAAGCACTATTAGGAAAATTTATTCTTGAAATTGATTTCACATTTCTGAAATATGTAAACAATTATGTATACGAGTAGTTTACAAATCTCTCACCAGAGACCGCTAAGGTTGCACGCCGCCATTTTAAAATAAGTTTGGACAGGTACCTGTTTAAAAAAAATCTCAACATCTAGGATTTTTAATTAAAAAATTTTAATAGTTTATATATTTGACAAATTATGTATTTTATTTTTCATATTTGTCCTAAGGGAGCGTTCACATATTACGTAACATTAATTAAAAAGGGGGGATCGTGTTTCGTTACGGCTTGTTATTTGAGGGTGGGGGGGGGGGGGGGGTATTTTGATCCGATCAGGTAAAACTTTTAATTTCTAAATTTTCTGCAATTTTCTTCGTATTTTTAAACTTCGAAATAAATAGTTGTAATTTATCATAGAATTTATTTCTAAATGTGTCTAAAAATTATTGTTTAATAATATGAAATAATTCTGTTTTTAATATTTCGCTATCACACTATAATTTATAAACTTTCTTACATTTTTAAAGAGAGCAAACATTTAATTACGGACAAAAATTTATTTTTCAGAATTCGAAAAAAAGTTAGAAGCTTTTTAATAATTATGAACAGTTTGACATTTCATTTTCTTAATATTTCTGTGAAAATTTTAGATGTTTTAGGCTTTATTTATTACAAAAATAATTTTAAGTTTTGAAGATTTGAAAGTGTGCGGAAAAAGAATGTGAAAGACTGAGATAATTTTTTTAATTTTTCAGAATGTACAATTTTTTTTAGGTAAGCTGAATTTTGCCGAGTGTCAAGAGAATTAAAAAAATAAATAAGGAAATTTCAAATCAAAGTTTTGTAATGAATTATAAGAGAAAATCGAAAAAAGATCACAACATTTTTTAAATTATTTCCTAAAATGAAAAAAAAAAATTAAAGGTTTTGAAGCAAAAGTTTGCAATTTTGTCATATTACACAATTCAAAAAAATTAAAGAACGCAATTCTTTTTAAGCCCTCTTGTTCATTTTTCTTGCACATGCTTTTAAAGTTGATGCTCGTTTAAGAATTTTTTTTCTAAATTTGAGTAGGTATAAGAGATATTCAGAAATTTGAAAATTAAAATAATTATTCATTTCAAAAAAAATAATTTCAAGAGATTATTTGAAAACATTTCAAAAGAATGAAAAAATGGTCAAAGAAGAATTTGGAAGATTTTAAGGGCATTTTTTGCAATTTTGCAGAATTAAAAAAAAATAAGGAAAAAATTTGAATAATTTTTAAAGATAAGAAAGCTTAGAAGATCTGAAAAGATAAGAAAAAAAGAATTTTCTTAATATATTCGTGTGCAAATTTTAGATGATTTTTTATTTTGTAAAATGAACTTCAAGAGAAAATTAAAAATGATTTTTAAACATAGCAAACGATTTCCTAAATTTTCTAAAAAGATCGTAGAAGATTTTAAAGCAAAATGTTTCAATTTGGTAAGATAAAAACATTATTTTAAATTTTAAAAATCGAGTAAGTTGAAGAAACATTTAGTAGAATTGAAGAGATTCATGAAGAATTTGAAACTTGAGGATTTTTAGAAATCTATATTTTTAAAGCTTTAAAAAATGAAACCAAGAAGGTTTAAGCGAATTTCGAAAGGTTTCAAGAGAATAAACAAATTTTCTTAAAATGTTGGGAAAATTTTAAAAAATATTAGAAGAAAATTTTTTGAACATTGTGATTGATTATTCAAATTTTTTAGAAAAATTCGAGTAAGTTAAAAATGTTTTCAGGAATTTAAGACATTATAAATATATGAGAAATATTTTCTAATATTCGGTAAAATCTTATAAAGAAACAAATAAATATGAAAAAATCTTTTTTTTTAGTTTTAAATAAAAATAATGTTAATGAATAAACAATAAGTCATCTGAAAATAACTTTTGTTATTTAGAAAACGTATATTATGTTTTTAAATATAAAGTAACTTTACTCACTGATTTAAATGAAAATATCACTTTTTTTCAGTTTTCTTTCAATAAATTATTCTATGGGTAAACCTCTTTTAAATTGAGACCACTACCTGTTTCTGAAAGTCAACACTTTGAAGGGATTTCAAAATATATTCAAAGGAATAGAAATATTTTCGGATATTTTAAAAGATTTCCAAGAAGTTTCAATAGCTTTTAATAATTTAAAGCGTTTTTAAAGGATTTTAGGGTATTTTTAAAACATCCAAGGAATTTTCAAGAGGTTTACATTAAAAAAAATGCAAAATCAGGGAATTTCTGGAAGAAATCTGTCAAGAATAATCATAACTACCACACAGTCATTTTAAGTCACTTTCCTTTAAATAAATTAACCCATGGGTTAACGGCTATTTAAATCAGGCGTATACCTATTTCTGAATTTTCTTCAATTATTTTTAAATGTTTACGGTATTTTTAAAGATTCCTAAGATTTGTTAACGGATTTTAATAATTTGAAGGCATATTTAAGGATTTTTAAGATTTTAGAGTTTTTTAATGCCAAAAAATTCTAATAATTTAAAAGGTTTGAAAAGATTTTAAAAGATTTAAAAAAAGTTAAGTTGAAAAGAAGTTAGCATTTTTTCTGTACAGTAAATATATTTAACTTTTTAAATATAGTAATTATGAAATTATAATAGAATTAAAAATAGCTTGAACTATGTATTTTATTATTTTTTCGTTAACCAACTAATAAAAATTGATTTCAGTTACATTAAAAGATTTCAAAGAATTTTCCATAAATTTCTTATTAATTTGAAAGGGTTTTAAGAGGGTTTGAAATATTAAGGGTATTTTTAAGGATTCCAAAGTTTTTAAAGAGATTCAAACAATTTCAAGGGATTCTCAAGGATTTTAAGTTATTTGAAAGTATTGAACGATATTTTAATGGGGTTGTAAAAATGCCCTAAAATTACGTAAATGTGGAAAGACTTTACATGGCCCATTTTATAAGATTTTAAAATATTGTAAAAGATTTCAAGGGATTTTATCAGATTTTTGAGGATTTCAATGCGTTTTAGGGACTTTTAAAGTTTGCATGGGATTTTAATAAATTTTCCAGGATTTCAAGAATTTTCATAGACTTTCAGGGAGTTTTATAATATTTTTATAGATTCCTAATCCTGAATGCTTATTCATTTATTCTGCATCCTTTTAAATTCTTTTGAATTCTCTTTAATTTTTTTTCCAAATCATTTAAATTCTTTTTAATTTAACTTGAGTTGCTTTGAACTCTAATGAATTTATCCTGAATTCGTTAAAATTTACCTAGAAGTCTTATCAATTTTATTAAATTTTTTTAAATTGAAAAAAAATTCCTCGCCTTTGGTTTTTTTCTGGTTTAAATATTTCTTTCTATTCTAAAATATTTACACTACTTTCTAGATTCTATATCTTTGTATATTGTATTATGTGTATATTCTGTTCAGCTCGTAAAGGTGCTTTATAGCCCTGTGAGCTTTTTCTCAATAAATTAAATTAAATTAAAATTAAATAGGTCTCGTTTCAAGTAAATTAGGATGTGGTAGCCCTAAGAGTAATACATTAAAAACTTGTGCATTTAAATTGCCTTTTTCTATTTTTAAAGGATTATATATTAAAAATGTTAGAAGAATAGAATTTTAGTCGAGGAAAATAAAAAATTGGTCAGAGAAAAAATGTGGAATTTTTAAAATGAAATTTTGCGATCGCCCTATTTAAATTAAAAAGGTTTCATTTTTCTTATCTGATTTTGTCTTATTTCAAAGTATTTTTAAATTTTTGGGAAATTTGTTAAAATAATTTTCAGGAATTTCAAAATTTAAAAAAAATCTAGAGAACGTTAGGGAATAAATGAAATGAAATAAAATTTTAAGGAACTTTTGAGAATTTCTACATTCTTCGCGGGATTTCATGGGGCCTTAAAGGATTTTAATGAACATAATGTGTTTTTTTAAAATTTCAAGGAGTTTGATTAGATTAGATTTCAATGATTTCAAAGAAATTTACGGTATTTAAAAAAGTTCTAAGGAATTTCAAGAAATTTAACAATATTTGAGGGTTTCATGAAATTTTAAAAGAAATTAAAATGTTTCATATAATTATAAGTAATTTTTATAAATTTCAATGAATTAAAAAGAAATTGAAGATTTTTGCAAATATTTTAACAGAATTCAAGGCTATTTATAATAGACTTCAGTGGATTTCGAAAGATTTCAAAGATTTTAGAAAATTTAAAAGTTTTGAAAAGGCCTTATCACATTTTATGGGATTTTTTAGGATGTCAGAGGATTTAAAAAATCTAAGTCCAAAAAAAGAGGCTTTATCAGATTTCATGGGATTTCAGAAGATTTCATCGTTTGAAGGAATGTTGAAAGATATTACACATATCAAGATTTTTTGCGCGATTTTATTCTAGTTTTGTGGGATTTCCAAGAGTTTTGTACATTTTAAGGGATTTGTAAAGAGTTTTCAAAGAATTTTTGGTAATTTCATAGGATTTAAACAAATTTCCAAGGAATTTAAAATGGGTATCCAGAATATCATTGGTATTAAAAAGATTCAAAGGGATTCTAAGGGATTTATAGGTAACTTCAGGAAATAAATAAAATAAAATAAAATAAAATTTCAAAGAACTTTTAGGTATTTCTAATGATTTGTTCCTATTTTAGACATTTAAAGTGATTTTACCATATTTAAGGGATTTATGGTATTTCAAAAGAAATTATAAGATATAAGACGATTTTAAAGATTTCAAAGAAATTTAAAAAGAGTTTTCCGGGAATTTTAAGAGGATCTCAACAAATTTAATGGGTATCTTAAAGATTTAAGCGGATTTCAAAGCGTCTGGGATATATTCCAAGATTTGAAAGTATTTCACGCGGTTTTATGAGAGATACATATTATATACCAGATTAACAAAATTATTTTCTTGATGTATTATTTCAAAATTTGAATGACGCTATTTTGCCACTATTTAAAAAAAGTTATACTAAGGACAATAAAACTGTTTCTTATGAAGTAACAAATTAGTTAATTTTTTAACTAAGTAGTAGTTAAATTAAAAAAAAAATGAATTCTCAAACAAAAACATAGTTGTTGATATTTTAACCAAGAAAATATTTTCATTTTCAATCATAATCAGTTGAATTTGAACAAAAAAGACTAATTTGCAACAAAATAGTTGAATTCTAAAACAAAACAAATTCATGTTCAACCCAAGACTTGCATTTTGAACCAAAAAGATGAACCTTCTACAAAAATTGAATTTTCCACCAATTACAGGTGCATTTTTAACCAAAATGATGAGTATTCAAGGCAGAAGATTAATTTTCTACCAAAAAGATGAATTCTAAACAAAATTCATAAATTTTATTTGATTAATTTGCAGGTTCGTTTTTTTTGTTTCTGAAATTTTTCAAATAAATAGTTGAATTTTTGAACTAAAAAAGATCAATTTGTTTCAAAAAGCGAAATAGATAAATTTGCATTGATTAAAATTCAGTAATTCTTGTCTTCATATTTTGCTGTCACGCTAGAATTTGTAAACTTCCTGACAGTTCTAGAAAGACTTTGGTTTCTTTTTAAACCATTAATTTTTAATCCTTAAGATTTCAAACTATGTCTAAAAGAATTTAGAAGATTTTTCGACAATTTTTTAATTTTGCAAGTTTAAAAAAAGTTTTGGAAAACTTTGAATTAATTTAAAAGTTATTTATGCAAAAGTTATAGAAGTTTTTAAGAACTTCTACAATAATTTAATTGTTGACAAGATTCCAAAAAATGTCAAGCAACATATAGATTTTTGAATATTTCGAAAAGAAAGATTTCTCAGAAATTTGAATGGAAGGTTCAAATGATTCTTCGGTTGGAAAAATTAGTTTCAAGACATCATTTTTAAAGATTTCAAAATTAAAAGATTAAAAATATTATACTATTTTTGAAAGAAAACTTCGAATAATTTGAAAATATATTTAGAAATATTTTATAAGTTAACAAATATTTATTTTAAATAATTAAAAAAATTAAAAACGATATGTAGATTTTTGAAGATTAAAAAAAAATTCGAGGATTTTTAAGCATTTTGAAACTTCTCAAGAGACTGTTATGTTTTTTTTTAAAGAAATTATTGGTACTTTTAATTTAAAATTCTTAGATTTGAATCTAATGTTTTTTGTGTAATATTTATTGCTACTAGATTTAGGCAGGGTGTCTGAAAACTTCATTTTCAATATTGTCTGATTTTTCTTGAATAATTTTTCATCTTCTTTGATCATTAATGTTTAAATACCAGCAGTTTAATCTGGTAATACTTTCAGCATAGAATATTTTATAAACAGAATAAAACAGTATTTCAGATACAAATTAAAAAAATTTTAATTCATATATTTATTTTAAACAAACAATGTCCTTTCTACTATAAAGTATAGCTTTTAAACAAAGTACTTGAATTTTCAAGAAAACAATTAAATTTGTACATAATAGTTTAAATTTCCACTTAAAAAGATGAATTCACAACGAACTAGGATCATAGTTCATATTTTAAGAAAAAAAAGATAAAATTTATACTAAAAAAAATTAATTTTGAATCAAAAAAGGCTTTTTTCAACCAAAGATATAAGCCTTCAATCAAAAGAATTATTTTCTACAAGGTTGAAAAGTTGTTAGTTGTCTTTTAACGATCAAAATATGTAAATTTAAACGAAAAATAAGTTTATAATAATAAAATTTAATTTTACTTCGAAAACAGATGAATTTTTGAATCAAAAGGGATGACCTTTTAATAAAATTTTTGAATTCTCTTCCAAATACTTGCATTTTTATCTAAAAAGATAAAATTTCTCTTTAAAAACAGGCGTTTTTTTATTTAAATAAAAAGTTTAAAAGATGAGTTGATTTTTCTTGATCAAAATATGAACTTTTGAACCAAAAATAAGTTTCTACGAAACAATTGAATTTTCAATGCAAAAACACGATTTTTTTCAACCAAAAAAGTTGTATACTAAAACAGATGAATTTTGAATACAAAACGACCCATTTTTTAAATAAAAAGGCGAACATTTATCCAGAAAAGATTTCAGTTCATTTTTTAACACTCAAATATAAATTTTAAACAAAAAGTAATTTTTCTACGAAATAGTTAAATTTTCAACAAAACAGTAGAATTTTAAATTAAAAAGTATGATTTCTTAACAAAATAGTTTCATTTTTATCTAAGAAAGATGAGATTTTCTTAAAACAGATGAACTTTTAATTTTTAAACCATTTTAAAAACAGTTGAGTTTTGATTCAGAAAACGTTTTAGTTCT
>JAAAKG020181397.1:0-25914 GCA_010014905.2 Druon quercuslanigerum
ACTACTTATTAGAAATTGAAAATATAATTTGCATTACACTTATGCACTGATTTATATTTCATTTATTTTCAAAATTCTATTATTATTTTATTTTAATATTTTTTAGTGTTTTTCATATAAATAATTTATTTAGAATTTAGCTCCTCAATTCGTTTGAAAAATAGTTTACTATCGTAACAATATATCGACATATTTATTAATGTTCTAGTTGATAAAAAGTTTAAGAAATAAAAAAAACTGATCATCATTTTTTTATTCTTTAATATGGGGATAATTATGAATTAAAATAATTGCAAATAATTAAAAAAAAAAACAACCAATAATGAAAAAAATGTACAATAATTTGAAATAAAAATTACTGATGAGCAGAATCCCAATAAGCCCCAATCAAGAACCACCTCTGTGCGTGGCCTATTCGGTCCTGCCTTAACGAAGGAGGCGAGCAGCAGACCGGCCGAGAACCGTGATCATCGACTAAAAGTCACCTCAGATATGATTGAACATTTTTAACCGTATCTCGGGAACCGATGAAGCTTTTTTAAGTTTCTTTGGCTTAAATTAAAGGTAAAATTTTAGCCTCTATTTCGTATAATTTTCAGATTATTGCCACAGTTTTCGAAGGTCCTTCTAACAGTTGAAGTCGAGGTACAAAATTTTAGAAAAGCTAGAATTTTTTTAAAAACTTATGACGTGCTGTATTCTCTTCAGCAAATCAAAAAAAATCTGATTGAAATTACTAGACTCGGAATCTCAAAGGCTTTCAAACTGTTTTTTTAATAATGCCCTATCTTCTTATCGCTGAGTTATCGTGGTTCAAAGCCAGCAGTGATTTTTAATAGTGCTTGCGTCAATCGATCTTACAATTTCCGACGGTAGTGTAACTTTTCATATATGAATATAAATTGCCTTCCCAAAGCTCTAAATTAAAATTTCAGTTATATTATTTACTTCGCTGCTATTTTTTCATACAAAATTTCCTTAAAAAAATATTTAATTATTCATCTTTTTGGTTGAGAATTGTTAGTTTTTAGTTCAAAATTATTTTTTTAATTAAAAATTTTGTGTTTTCTAGCTGAAGATTCACTATTTAAATGAAAATTTATCTCTAGCTGTAAATTAAAAAAAATTGAAACAAAATATTTCTTCGTATAAACTTCGTATAAACACGATTAATTCGAAATTTCACACATAAGTTAACTTTTCATACATGAGTATAAATTGCCTTCACAATGCTCCTAATTAAAATTTCAGTGATATTATTTACTTCGCTGCTATTTTTTCATACAAAATTTCCTAACAAAAAAAAACTTAATTATTGATCTTTTTGGTTGAGAATTGTTAGTTTTTTGTTCAAAATTATTTTCTTAATTAAAATTTTGTTTTTCCAGTAGAAGATTCTATATTTTGTTTCAAATTTTTTTTAATAAATTTTTTCTAATTCAGTTGATTGAACTAAAGCTGGCCAATTTTCCACCAATAAATTAATAGAAAAAATTTGAAATATCAAATAATTTTCGTAAAAATCAATTTTTAACAAGAGATGAATTTTCTAAGTAAATGATGAATTTTTTCAAATAAAAAGATTTTATTAATAAAGAAACGTAAAACAGGGTAAAGCCGCTTATGTAGAGTAAAGTTGCTCACCAATAAATTCTCACCAAGTAAAATTAAAAATAATGTTTAAAATATATATTAATTAAGATAATTGATAATATTTTATTTTTGACCCTATGAAATATAATATTGAATTTCAAAATATAAATTACGACGTGAGTAACTTTAGTAGTTTATTTTCTTCGAAAAAAAGACGAATTTGAAAAAAATAGTAGAATTTTCAAGCAAAAAGATAGGATTTTCAAATAAATAAATTGTAATTTTCAATAAAAAAGAGACGAATGTGCAAACATATAGATCAATTTTCTAGCCAAAGACGAATTTCAAAAGAGGTACATGAATTTTTAATTTTAAAATAAAAATGAAACGATTAAACTTTTAGTTACAAAAATTAATGTCAAATAAAAAAATAATTTTAAACAAAAGAGTCCGATTTTTAACCACAAAAAATTTTTTTTTAGGAAGCGAGTTCAACTTTCAGCCAAGAAGTTTAATTTTCTACCATATAGTTAAATTTTTATCTGTAAAACTTGGATTTCCCAAAAATGGAATAATTAGTTCAATTTAAACTGAAAGAGACGAATTTTCAACTAAGAAGATTATTTCTTCACACGAAAATAGCTTTTTCAGAAAAATAAATGTATTTCCAACTACAAGAGATAAATATTTTGACTGTGAATGAAATATTAAAATTTTCAACTAAAAAGAATAATTTTTAAGTAAAAAGATGGATTATCTATGAAAAACGTAATAGTTCATACTTCAACCAATAATTAATTTTTATTCAAGAGAAAAAAAATCAACTCAATTGTTGACATTTCAGGTCAATAGATAATTTTTACACAACAGTTCAATTTTCAATCCAAAAATAATATTTTTCCATAAAAAAGTGGATTTTCAGCCGAATACTTGAATTTTCTACCAAAATAGTTACATTTTGAACACAAAAAGATGAATTTGCGAAAAAACGGTTAAATTTTCAAACGAATAGTATTACTTTCTTAAAAAAATGGTTTAATTTTTATCCAAAAAATTAAATTTTTTAACAAAATAGTACCATCTATAAAAAAAAGATGGTTATTTAACCAATAGTAGTTGGATTTTTAACCAAAGAGATGAATGTCTAAATAAAGTTTAAATTAAATTAGTTTGCTTTTTGTAAAATCGCCTTTTTTAATAAATAATAAAAACCTGTTTGTCCCTATTTCAAAAAAGACATTATATAAGATTACACTCTAAATTTGAAGCAGTCACAAGTGAATCATTCGAAGTCAAGTTTGACTTTAAAGTTAAATTTTTACGAAAAACGTAAATTATCAGCAAAACAACAGGATGAACTATCAACTAAAATTATTAATCATGAAAAAATGAATTCTCAACAATGTTGTTCCATTAACAAACTTAATTTTCAAACCAATCTCGACTAATCTGAGTTGTAATTTTCATTAATTAAATCATTCATTTTTATTGATCTTTAATTCATTAGAAAAGGGGAAAATTGTGATGTTTAATGTTTTATGAGTTAGAAGAAGGATCACTTTGTATTTTGAAAATTTTTGTTGAAATTAAACAAATTTAAATGAATTTAAAATCAAATTTAAAATCCTGAAGGGAGGTAATATGTGTTAAAATTTGTATTGAATTGGAAGAGACCCTTTATTTTTTCATAAAATTTTTTTTTTAGCAGTAGATTCACCATTTAAATGAAAATTTATCTATTTGGCTGTTAATTAAAAAATGTTGTTTCAAATTTCAATTTCAAATTTTTTTCAATTAAAAAATATAAATTTAAAAAATTTGAAACAAAATATTTCTTCGTATAAACTTCGTATAAACACGATTAATTCGAAATTTCTCACATAAGTTAACTTTTCATATATGAATATAAATTGCCTTCACAAAGTTCTTAATTAAAATTTCAGTGATATTATTTACTTCGCTGCTATTTTTTCATACAAAATTTCCTAAAAAAATTTAATTATTCATCTTTTTGGTTGAGAATGGTTCGTTTTTTGTTCAAAATTATTTTCTTAATTAAAATTTTGTTGTTTCTAGTAGAAGATTCTATATTTTGTTTCAAATTTTTAAAATAAATTTTAAATAAAATATTTTAATTTATAGGCAAAGAGATGAATTTTCATTTAAATGATGAATCTTCTGCTAGAACAAACAAAATTTTTAATAAGAAAATAATTTTAAACTAAAAAATAACAATTCTCTACCAAAAAGACGAATTCTTAACCAAGAATATTACTTTTTTACAAAAAAGAGGAATTTCCAAGGAAAGATATGTATTTTCAACTGAAAATTCTAAACAAAGAATCGAACAGTTTAATATGTAGTTCGAAAAATTAATGTTGAACATAAAAATTAATTTAAAAAAAGAGTTAAATTTTTATTAAAAACAATTAACTTTTATCAGAGGAGTTCGATTTTTAATCAAGTAGACACATTTTCTACCATATAGTTTAATTTTCAAGTAATAAAGTTAAATTTAAAAAAATGGAATAATTACATTTTCAATTAATAAAATTAATGTTTAAACAAAAAAATAAATGTTTAACAGAGGGGTTCAGGTTTAACCTAAAGAATGAATTCTAAATAAAAACTGTGATAGTTTCTATTTTAACCAAAAAAGATTTTTAAATTAAAAGAAATTAGTTTTCAACCAACTTTTGAATATTAAAATATTTGATTGAAAAAATTAATTTTTAACGAGAAAATATGAATTTTCAAGGAATTCATATTTCGACCAACATTGACTTTAATTTTAAGTCAAGAACCTTTAAATTCAACCAGAAAACTAATTTAAAAATTAATGTATTGAATTTTCAATACAGAAATAATTTTCATTTAAAGAAGAGGATATACGTATTAGGAACTTTTAAGTCAAAAGGCTAATTTTTACCATTTAAAATTTTTAACCTAAGCATTATAAATTTCCATAAAAAAGTATATTTTTGACCAAATATTTGAATATTCTGACAAAGTAGTTACATTTTTAACCAAAAAGACAAATTTTCATTAAAAAATAAAATATTAAAATTTTTAATCGAAAAAAAATAATTTTTCACAAGAAAAGCGAATTCTCAACGAAATGCCTCATATTTAAACAAAAAATTTTGTTATTTACAATAAAAAAGGTTTAATTAAACCAATACTGATGAATTTCTAATAAAAGACAATAATTTTTAACAAAAAATAAAATACTTTATTTTTAATTTAAAATAATTAATTTAAAAAATTGAAACAAAATAGTTTAATTTTCAGCCGAAAAGATGATTTTTCCCTGAAATGATGAATCCTAAACTGGAAAAGAAAAATTTTAATAAAGAACTTAATTTTTGAACAGAAAAAAAAACAACAAAGAATTTTCTAACTAAAAAAATTTTTTTTAATAAGGATATTAACTACAATTATAAATCTTTAATACCAAAAATTAATTTTTAAGCAAGTAATTGAACATTCAATCAAAGAGATAAATTTTGAACCTAAAGACACAAATGTTTAATAATAAATGTAATAGTTGATATTTCAAACAAAAAATATTTTAATTTTAAATAAAAAGCAGTTAAACTTAACCAAGAAAGGCACATTTTTAACAAAAACGACTAATTTTCAACTAAAAAGATTTATTTGTAACCAGAAATAATAGTTACATTTTAAGACGAAAAAATGTATGTTAATGTTTAATTAAGTAGTTGAATTTTTAAGATAAAAATTCAAATTTTTTAGGGAAAATTTTTACTTTTAAACGAAAAAGATGAATTTTTAATAAATTGTTAATTTTCAACCAAGAAAGATGAATTTTTAACCAAATAGTTGGCTTGAAAAACGAACAATTGTACATTCAAGCAAATGAGACGCACATTTAACACAAAATGAAAAAGTGCAATTTTCAGTTAAAAATGTTGATATTTAAAAAAAATTCAAGAAAATAGTTCAAGTTTCAACAAAAAAGGTAAATTTGTAACTAAAATTATTTCTCGTTAATCAAAAGAGTGAATTACGAATAAAGCAGTTCAACTAAGTAATTAAATATAAACATTAAAAAAAAGAATTTTTCGTGAAGATGAATTTTTTACAAAAAAAGACGAATTTTCAACAAGAGAAATGACTTTTGAACCTCACAGTTGAATTTGTAGTGTCAGAAATGAATTTTTTTTTAACTGAAATGATAAATCGTAAAGCAAGAAAATAAATTTTTAATAAAGTAGTTCCATTAAAAAAAATAAAATTCTTAACAAAAAATGTATATTTGAATGATTAAAAATAAAAATTAGTCTGAACCATTAACTTCAAAAAGTTCAAATGTAAAACAAAATAGGCGAATTTTTTAAAAAAGATTTAAATTTGTAACTAAATTGAAAATTTTTCAATCAACAAATATAAATTTAAAAAAAATGTTTGAACTTTGAAATAAAAATGATTAGAGAGAGAAATTTTCAACCAAATAGTTAAAATTTTAAATAAAAATTTTTATTTTTTTAGGAGACAGTTTATTTTTTAACAAAGTTTATTTTAAACCAAGAAAGATCAATTTAAAAAAAAATGACCCGTTCACAAAAAAAAAGAATTTTTAACGTAAAAGGAGAATCTTTCAACAAAAGAGTTAAATTTTCAACGAAAAAAGATGACTTCTTAAGACAATATCTTAATTTTAAATAAAGAACTTTATTTTCAACTAAAACGGTTACAATATAAATCAAGATTAATAATATCTATTGAGTATCCACCAAACAGTTGAATTTTTAAACTAAATTATGCAGGGTGTCGAGAGAATAAAAAAATTCTAATAAGACTCATGAGACAATTTTAAATGATTGTTTTGTAATTAATTCTACAATAAAATTGAAAAAGATTACAAAAAACATTTTTAATTATTTCCTAAAATTAAAAAAAAAGTTTAAAGATTTTAAAGCAAAAATTTGCGATTTTGCCATATTACATTTTTTAGAAAAAAAAATTTAGTGAGATTCAGAGATATTCAGAAGTTTTGAAACGATTCAAAAATAAGTCAAACTTAAAAATATTTTTTTCAAAATTATATGTAAGGTTTCACGAAATTGAGAAAAATTTGTTTCGGTTCCGGGAAAGAATAAAATAATTTTTTATGTCGGCAAATCCATTTTGAGAGACTATTTAAGAAGATTTTAACATTAAAAAAAATTTTTTTCAATTGTCAAAGAAGAATATAAAACATTTTAAAATAATTTTCTTTCTTAATTTTGCAGATTTTTTATTTCGAGAAAAGAACTTTAGAAGAAAATAAAAAAAAAAAGATTTTAAACATATCACAAGATTTTAAAAAATTTCAAAAAAGAGCGCAGAAGATTCTGAAGCAAAATGTTTCTACTTCGTAGGATAAAAAAATGAATAAAAATTAGAGTGAATTTAAAAAGTATGTAGTAGAACTGAAGTGATTCGAACAGAATTTTAAACTTTAAAAGATTTTTTAAATTATGGGTTTTTAAAGATTTCAGAAATAAAATTTAGAAGCTTTAAAATAATTTGAAAAGGTTTCAAGAAAATAAAATTTTTTGTAGCATTTCTGGGAAATTGTAGAAGATTATAAGGGCGATTTTTTTACATTATGAATCATTTGTCAATATTTTAAGAAAAATTCGAATCAGTTAAAAATTTGTTTAGGAATTTAACGCGTTTTAAATAGATTAGAAATGTTAAAAATTTTGAAAGCATTTCCAAAAATTTATTAAAAATTTCTTGATTCTTTTCAAACCTCTAAAAGCCCTAAACATCTTTAAAAAAACTCGAATTTTGCCTAATACTTTGTAAAATCCTATAAAAATAAAAACTCTTCAAAATCATCTACATTATTTTTCGATGCATCCGAAATTTTCAATTTTTTTTAATTTTCTCAAGAAACCCGTAAAAATTATATTCATATAAAAATAACATGTATATGGAGACCTCAACTGAATAAAGAGTACAATAAGGGCATATATGGACCCGTCTGTGAGGCCTTCAATTTTTTTTCTCAGTTAACGTTTGGGCGACAATAAATATTTGATGAAAAATGATTTTTAGGACTGTGTTACGCTGATTGCTTGAAATAAAATTCTTGATATCTGGCCGCAATTTCGGGCGCTTAATGAGAATTCGATTGAATAAAAATGATAATTACAGATTTTACGATTCCAGCCTCATTTGGGTGATATTTTGCGATTGGAATTATTGTCGACAATAAAGCAAGCGTTTTCCTTGATTCGAGTGTATTGGTTGGGAAATTTGTGACTGACTGACCAATTACGGTGTTTACTGAACGAACGGCTTTTCCACGTCGCCATTAATACTCGGTCTCAACGCGTTTGTAATGGGTCACTGCCGATCAGTTTCATCGTCTAACGACGTCCGTTCAGAGTTTACGTCGCATCGATTCGTTATCGTTATCGTTATCGTATCAGCCAGAATAAATGTGCACTTTCAAGTCTAGAAAAAATTCACTATCATTTAAAAAAAGTGAGAATCCATCAAAAACTTTTGCAACAGCTACTTCTTATTTTATTTTCAGAAAAAAAATCTACAAAAAGTAGGGAAACCCAAGTCAGAATTTTCATTTGAAAGCTTTTTCTAGATTTGAAATGATCAGGGATTACAGTGAAAAATCAGTTCAAAATACACTACCGTCGGAAATTATGAGATCGATTGACGCAAGCACTACTAAAAATCACTGCTGGCTTTGAACGACGATAACTCCGCGAAAAAAATGATAGGGCATTATTAAAACAACAGTTGGAAAGTTTTTCTAAAATATTGTACCTGGACTTCAACTTTTAGAAGGACCTAGGAAAATTGTGGCAAAAATCTGAAAATTGTACGAAATAGAGCCTGAAATTTTATCTTTAATTTAAGCCAAAGAAACTCAAGAAACCTTTATCGGTTCCCGAGATACGAGTAAAAATGTTCAATCGTATCTGAGTTGAGCTTTGGCCGACGATCACGGTTCTCGGCCGGTCTGCTGCTCGCCTCCTTCGTTGAAGGAGGACCGAACAGGTTACGCACAGAGGTGGTGCTTGACTGGGGCTCTCTTATACTTTTGATTCTGCTCATCAGTAATTTTTATTTCAAATTATTGTAAATTTTTTAAATTATTCATGGTTTTTTTAATTATTTACAATTATTTCAATTCAGAATTATCATTATATAAAAGAATAAAAAATGTTTATTTTTTTTTTTATTTCTTAAAATTTGTGTCAACTAGAATATTAAAAATTTTTTAGATATGTTGTTACAAGAGTAAACTATTTTTGAAAAGAATTAAGCATCTAAATTCTAAATAAATTATTTATATGAAAAACACTCAAAAATATTAAAAGTGCATAATAATGGAATTATTATTAAATATTATTATAACTTCAATTTCTATTAAATGGTTTACAATTTATTTTAAAAGCATTTTTTCACATTCTACATTAAATTTTTATAGTCATTGTTAATATCAACCTGTATTAACTAAGAATGAAAGGAAAGGAAATAGAAAAAAAACGTTCATTGAAAGAAGTCTGCTTTGTTTTTCTCAGAAATTCACTTTCAATATTTTTTAGTGTTTTTCATATAAACAATTTATTGAGAATTTAGATGCTTAATTCGTTTGAAAAATAGTTTACTCCCGTAACAATATATCTACATTTTTATTAATATTCTAGTTGATAAAAATTTTAAGAAATAAAAAAAACTGTTCATCATTTTTTTATTCTTTAATATGGCGATAATTCTGGATTAAAATAATTGTAAATAATTGAAAAAAATAATGAATAATTTTAAAAATTTATAATAATTTGAAATAAAAATTACTGATGAGCAGAATCAAAAGTATAAGAGAGCCTTAATGAATGACCACCTTTGTGCGTGTCCTATTCGGTCCTGCCTCAGCGAAGGAGGGGAGCAGCAGACCGGCCGAGAACCGTGATCGTCGACCAAAGCTCAACTCAGATACGATTGAACATTTTTAATCGTATCTCGGGAACCGATAAAGGTTTCTTGAGTTTCTTTGGCTTAAATTGAAGATAAAATTTCAGGCTCTATTTCGTACAATTTTCAGGTTTTTGCCACAATTTTCCTAGGTCCTTCTAAAAGTTGAAGTCGAGGTACAATATTTTAGAAAATCTAGAATATTTTTTTAAAACTTATCCCGTGCTGTATTCTCTTCAGCAGATAAAAAAAATATGTTTGACATTGCTAGACGTGGAATTTCATAGGCTTTCTAACTGTTTTTTTAATAATGCCCTATCATTTTTTTCACTGAGTTATCGTCGTTCAAAGTCAGCAGTGATTTTTAATAGTGCTTGCGTCAATCGATCTCATAATTTCCGACGGTAGTATAGGTGAAATAAGATAATTTAAAAAAAAAGGAGAAAACAGAGGAAAGATTAAACATTTTTTACATAGTGTTAATTAATTTTTAATTAATTTTGACAATTAAGATTTTTTTTAGAAATTTGATAATGTTACTAAGATATGATCAGAGTTGGATTTTTTAAACTCTTATTGATTCCCTACTGATACTCTATTGGATGAGTATTAATTTGAAAAAAAAGATTTTTTGCCAGACACGTTTTTAAAAACCTCTACTTTTTTCATTTAAAATTTTCTTCAATTTCCAACAATAAAATTTTCAAAAGTTGAAAATTATGTGAACCATTTTCTTCAATTTTCAACAGTTGAAAAGTAAATTTTCACCAATTTTCCACAGAAGAATTTTCACCTGGTGAAAGCTTCTTTATAAATTTTCTTTAATGTGCAACAGTTAATAATTAAATTTTTAATTCTATTAGATTTTTCTCCGTTGAATTGAACCTTCAATTTTCAAAAGTTAAAAATTAAATTTTCTCCAACAATCAACAGTTGAATATGCAATTTTAGATTTTCTTTATTTCAAAGAAGGAACTTTCATCCGTTGCCAAATCTTTTATCAATGATCTTCAAATTTAAATTGAACTTTCAGTTTTCTTTAATTTAATATTGCTTCAATTTTCAGCGGTTCAGAATTAAATTTTTAATTCTTTTCAATTTATAAAATTCAATTTTCTGCTAATCATAATTTAATTGTCAAATTTCTTTAATTTTCAACAGTTAGAAATTGAATTTTTTCAAATTGCCACATTAGTAATTGAATTTTTAAATCTTTTCAATTTTCAGCAGATAAATTTTCTAATCTTAATAATTCAATTATCTATTTTCTTTAATTTTTAACAGTTAATAAATGAATTTTAAATTATATTATTAATTTTATTTATTTTTAAATTGAATTTTCAATTTTGTACAACGTAAAACAATGAATTTTCATCTGGTCAAAATTCAATTATCAATTTTCAACAATAGAATTTTTAACTGTTAAAAATTCGATTATTGATTTTCTTCAATATTCAACAGTTGAAAACTAAATTTTCTCCAATTATCAACAGTTGAATATGCAATATTCAATTTTTAACAATTAAATTTTCATCTGTTAAAAACTCTACTATAATTTTTTCTAAATTTTAAATTGCATTTTCAGTTTTCTTGAATTTAAAATAATTAAATTTTCGTGAATTGAATTTTAATCCCTTGCAAATTCAATGATCAATTGTCTTCAATTTTTAACAATTAAATTATCATTTTCAAAACCAGGAAAAAAATATATTTTACATGTCTCATGCTTGCAAAATTTGGAAAAATCCTAGTTAATTTCAAATTGTTTAAATTCAGAAAGAAAAAATAACTAATAAATACAAATTTATATGACTTTCGCTGCAAAATAAAATTATCTTACCTGGCACTCATTATTGAGTTTTTCATGGTGATGATCACTAGGTGAGAGAGATCTTTTATTCAGCCTCTTATGAGAAACGAGGTAGTAGCCTTTCAGGGATCCAATCTGAAACAGGGAAAAATTCAATTTTAGTTATTTTAATTTAATTTAAATTTAATTCTAAATATAATAAAATGAAAGTAATTTTAAATTTAATTTTATCTATGTAAAAAAAATCTGACAATTTAAATTTCGCGCATAACTGAATTCGAAGTCGCATGACGTCATTAGCCATTGGTATTTTTACTTCAACTATCAGTTAACTTCACTTCGGTGAAAGCTGAGGGCAAAACAATGGACCAAATGCATGGGAAAAAACTTTATTTAGTTTTTTTTTTCGTTTTATTTTTTACGAAGATATTAGCAAAATAGGGCAAAACATAACCAAACACCATGCATTTGGTTTATTGTTTCCCCTCAGTTTTCAACGAAGTGAAGTTATCTGACGATGAAGTGAAAATGCCTAATATAATCTCTGTCGAAATGAAGCGAAATTCAAATTGAAATATTTTAATCCTCTCATTTAAAGTTTGAATTAAGTATTTGCTTAAGCAAAACCGAATGAATAGATTACTAGGAGCATTTCTTTTATTAAAAACTGTGCTGTTAAAGCTTTAAATGATGGATCTGAATTGAGAATTGTCCCACTGACAAAGTTTAGCAACTTTTCGTCTCAATTTGAGGAATCTGAACAAGATTTGCTGGATTTTCCGGAAGTTCGTAGCTGAGCGATGTGGACCATTTGTATTCGACTAACGTAGCCCAAAGAGTTGTACCCAGTACTTGCATTCCCCAGAGAAACTTAACGCGACAACTTGGTCGAATGCAATTTTCCAAACGCTGAAGAAATTGCAAGAGACTCTCGCTTGAGCGAACCTTTCGAGATGGTGACTTTGTCGTCTGCTGGAGCACGATTTTACACTGGGAAAGCGGATTTTCTTAAAATCTAAAGCGAACTTGGCATCAGAGCCTTTCGCCTATTTTTTATTCAGTTTGGGATGACTTCCGTTTCACTTCGTTCTAAATTCCTGCAATTTACTAAGAATGCTTTCCGAAGCTGATTAAAGTTTAACTCACCTTTTTCTTCGTTTCTTTTTGTCTTTTTCTGGGATGCAAATAGGTCATTAGAGACTATCCAGAATATAATATGGATGTCTTCTATTTTTGAAATTCTTGAATATAACACAATTATTAAAATGTCATTTGTTTACGAAATTTAATAAATATATTTTAACAGAGTGTTGAATAAACTGAATACAAGCATGAGGAGCATGAGCCTCAAAATTAACGTATATAAAACAAAAACTATGTTCGGGCATGTTAAAAGAATGAAATACGAACGACTAATGAAACAAGTGTATCATGGCAAAGTAAATGGCTGCGTGCCCAGAGGCAGGCCAGGGAAAGAATGATTAGAATGAGTGGATAAGAGCCTAGTTAGAATGGACATAAGAAGTCATAGAACCACGAAAGCCTGCATGAAAAAATGCATACACGTGAAAGAACCTAGAGAAGTATATCAAGACAGGAAAGTATGGTAGCAAATAGTTAATAGGAAGAGTGGCAGTAGAGTAAATGACGCCTGAAAAAAAAACCTTGGATACTAATGGATCCAAGTGGGGAACCTCACATGACATTGTGAGGATCTTCACTTGGGGTGATTGCTAGAGAGATTGATCCGCAAACTGGGTCGAGACGAGAATTCTAGGTCAATCTAAAAATTCTATAACCTCTTTCTCAGACTCAGGGAAACGGCTTAATGTTGCAATAATAAAAAAGTCATCTTTTCTTGTTGAAAGTAATTTAAAAAGAGAATTTAACTATAACATTTGGAGTTAAAAATTTGTCTTTATTGTTGAAAATTCCATTCATTTATTTTTTGTTTGAAACATGAACTATTACATTTTTCTTCAAGAGTTCATATTTTTGTATTGAAAATTCACTTACTTGGTTGAAATTTGAGATAATTGGTTAAAAGGTTATTTTATTTTTTCATGAAAATGCAAATACTTGTTTTATTTTGTTTGAAATAATTTTTTACTAGAAAAGTCATCTTTTTTGGTTGAGAGTTCAACTACTTTGTTAAAAATTAATTTCTTACGTTAAAAATTGAACTTTTATTTAGAAAATTATATTTTTCGAATAA
Organism: Druon quercuslanigerum; assembly: GCA_010014905.2. Taxonomy (NCBI): domain Eukaryota; kingdom Metazoa; phylum Arthropoda; class Insecta; order Hymenoptera; family Cynipidae; genus Druon; species Druon quercuslanigerum. The sequence goes on from JAAAKG020181397.1 coordinate 13,572, forward strand.
CTTATCTAAGCAACAAATTTAGCAATTCCATTTTGGGTTACAAAATAATTTTTTAAATTAAAAATTCAATTTATTTCTTAAAAATTCGTCTTTTATTTTGAATCTAGATCTGTTTTGGTAAAAATTTAATCTTGTTTGGTAAAAAATTGCTACATGAAAAAATTATTCTCGTTTTGTTAAGGATTCAACTGTTTTGTTAAAAATGTGCCTTTTTATTGAATTCAACTATTTTTAATCACATATTTTTCCTGTTGAAATATAAAATATGAAATTTTGCGTGAAGAATTAATATTTTTAGTTAAAATTTCAATTATTTTGTAGAAAATTGAACTACTTTGTTAAAAATTATTTTCTTACGTTAAAATATGATTTTTTTTAGAAAATTATATTTTTCAAATTAATTATCTAAACAACCAATTTAGTAATTCCATTCTGGGTTACAAATTAATTTTTGTATTTGAAAATTTAACTTATTTCTTAAAAATTCGTCTTTTTTTAAATATAGATCTCTTTTGGCAAAAATTTAACCTTGTTTGGTAAAAAATGGCTACATAAAAAAAATGATTCTCGTTTCGTTTAGGATTCAACTGTTTTGTTGAACATGTGCCTTTTTATTGAATTCAACTATTTTTAATCACATGTTTTTCCTGTTCAAATATAAAATATGAAATTTTGCGTGAAGAATTAATATTTTTCGTTAAAATTTCAATTATTTTGTAGAAAATTGAACTACTTTGTTAAAAATTAATTTCTTACGTTGAAAATTGAACTTTTTTTTAGAAAATTATATTTTTGGAATTACTTATCTTAACAACAAATTTAGCAATTCCATTTTGGGTTACAAAATTAATTTTTTTTCTAAATTCAACTTACTTCTTAAAAATTCGTCTTTTGTTTTGAATATAGATTTCTTTTGGTCAAAATTTAATCTTGTTTGGTAAAAAATGGCTACATAAAGAAAATTTTGCACGAAGAATTAATATTTTTGGTTAAAATTTTAATTATTTTGTAGAAAATTGAACTGATTTGATAAAAATTAATTTCTCTGATTGAAAATAACTATTTTGGTGAAAATGCGTTTTTTGTTTGGTTGAAAATTAATTATTTTGACTGAGAATTCAACTATTCGATTTGTTGAAAATTGATCTTTTTGGTTGATTTACTTTATTCAAAATTAATTTTGGTGGGTGAAAATTGAACTATTTTGTTAAACGTTCGGTTTTTTTCAAATCATTATTTTACCTTGAAAATTAAACGATTTGTTCATTAATTCTGATTGACTAATCAAATACATGATGCCTTTGTGAGGATCTTCACTTGGCTTAATGGCTTAATGGTGTAATAGAAAGATGATTACAAAATATTACTTTTTGCCCCTTCTTCATTTTTTCTAGTAATGCTATATTGAGTGAAAAAGTCAGCAATTGATCAGACAAGTGTCGGACTAAACGCGACCTTTTCTACTGACATTCGAGACATTTTTTTTTTAATTCCAGAAGTTTTTTTCTTCAAGAAATATTTCTACGTATGAAAAATTAGTAGGACAATGTAAATAGAGGGAATTTTTAAAAGAATATTTATTCAAAAGATTAGCCGAAAAGTTTGATAAAAAAATAAATATAGAAAAAATAGTTTAATTTCTAAACAAATCACTTAATTTCAATCTAAAAAGATGTTTTTTCAACGAAGAAGATTAATTTGGCACCAAAAGTTGAATTTTCAACCAAATACGTGAATTTTTAACAAAATAGTTATATTTTCAACTAAAAAAAGATAATTTTGGAAAGAAAAATAGAATAATTAAATTTTAAGTTTAATAATTAATTTTGTTAACGACAATAATGAAATAGACAACCAATTGAATTCAAACAAAAAGAAAGAAGTTTTAACAAATTAGTTTTATACTGAATCAAACAGCTAAATTTTCGAAAAATAAGATTAATTTTTACCTAAAAGATGAATTTTGAAAAAAAACATAAATTTTCAACTAAGTATTTCAATGTTTAACTTATTTAAGAAATAAATTTTCACCAATAACGTAATGACTAAATTTTTCTGTAGAAGCGGTAATTTCCAACAAAGAAAAAAGAACAAATTTGAATTAGTTGAACTTTGAATGAAGTAGTTAAATTTTCAACAAAAAAAATTGTCAACTAAAAATGTAATTGTTGACATATCAACAGAAAAACATTTCAATTTAAAGAAAAACCAGTGGAAATCAATTAAAAAAAAAAGATAAATTTTCAAAAAAAGAATTAAATGCTCCACTGAATAGTAGAATTTTCACGCAAATGAGATAAATTTGAAATCTAAAATTTAATAATTGTATTATCTCATTGAATTCTATTAATTCAGGTATGTACCTAAAGTTCTGAACGAAATATTTTTCCCCATTTTTATTTTGCCCATAAAGATTTTTCCAACTGTAATTAATAATATGAGCTATAATTTTACTTTAATACTAAATAATTTTTAATATAAATAAACAAACATTTCAGCACTTTTTTGGTTTACAGAGTCATCAGTAAAGTATTTCGTTCATTTGAACATTCAGATCTTTAAGCACATAATTCAGTTCGCGTTTAAGGATATTTAAGGTGTATAAAATTAATCAAAAAGGCCTATTCACTAAATCAGCAAATATTAGAAGAGAAGTCTTAGCGTAAATAATAAAAAAATTAGTTAAAGTATAATTTTTTATTTAAATGTAATTATTTGTAGATTTTATTCTTTCTTCCGTTTCAAGAAAAATTCGTAATTTTAATTTATTTTAATTAAAAAAAGTTCGTCTTATTAAATGAAAGTTTCTTTAAAATTCTATTCATCCCGTTTTTAATAAATATTATTTACCAAATTATTCAGGTCAAAAAATGATAAACTATAAATAATTATACGCATTATTAAAAAAAAAATAATTTTCGTGAAAACGTGACGAAAGTAAAAAATCTTTTATGACATTAAATGAGCTCTTGTAAATTAAAATTGAATGGAAAATAAGACATCTGCCTGAACTGGAAAAATACAAATATGCAAATAACTAGATTAAAATACAGAATTCTGATAACAGTTCTTTTATTATTTACGCTTTGGAAAGTAGAGGAAATGAGGGTAGGGGAAGTATTAATGGTGAGGGGAAATGATGAGAGGGGAAGTAGGAGTTGCTAGGCGAGGGGAAGTGGAGAAACTGAGTGAAGAAGTAGGAGAATGTAGGGACATGGAGGGAGGGGAAATGGGGATTAGAAGAAAAGTAGGGGAAGTAAGGGGAGAAAATTAGGGGAAATATGCCGCTGGAAATTAGCAAGGGAAAATATGTGAAGAAAAAGCAGGAAAAGGGAGAAGTAGCGTTATGGATGGGAAGCGATGGTTCAAGTGAGGTAAGGGGAAGTAGGGAAGAAGAAGGGAAATTAAGGATAGAAAAAAGGGAAGGTTTTTTCAAAATCTGAAAAAAGATAAATTTTTTAAAACGGGTGAAAAGAGAGGGCTAGGGGAAGAAGTGTGAATTCTGTGGTAAAGAATGTATAACGTGAGCATGAGGATGAAGAGACGAGGCAACATGTGTTTCTTGAGAAATGCTCTAAGAGCGTGATGGGACGCTTTGCTAGTTTTAGTCTAGCGAGAGCGATTTAATTTCAGAACCTCGCTAGGCCCTTTCGCATATTTCCCAGTTCCTCGGGCAATTTTCCGTACCACTCGGCGCCCCGTTGACTTTCCTTAACTTAACTTTCCGAAGACCGACAGTGCTCTAGTAAGAGCCCCTAATGGACAAGTCGAGGCATAATTGGATCGGATGATAAGCGCCCCGATTATCATGCGCGTTACGAGCTCGAGAAACAAGATAACACCTTTACGACGCTTATTACATTTCAAAGTAACTTTAAAGCCGCTTTATACTAATTTTCGAAATTGCCTCTCTTGTAACTATATACATAATTTTGATCCTTTGCAGTTGATTTTAAAGGGTTTGAATGAAAAAATAAGTCCAGATCACCCACTTCCATACTCTTTCCGATTTCACTTTACACATCGGTTCCTCACCCTTCCTCAACTTGTTTCACTTATACTTCAAGCTCTCCTCACTTCTAAAGATGGTACTCCCCTTTCCCCACTTTTCTTCCCCAGCCCTCATTTTCCGACAGCTACTCATCCTCACTTTACTTTCACTCACTCCACTTTCGCAACACCCTTTCCCTAATTTTACAGGAAGGGTGAGTCTACAATAAAAGGTTTTTGCAGCATTAAGACGATAATTAAGTCGTCCAAGTCATCCACTTCCATATCCCAATCTCACTTTACACCTCGCTTCCTCACCCTTCCTCAACTTGTTTTACTTATACTTCAATCTCTCCTCACTTCTGAAGATGGTACTTCCCTTTCTCCACTTTTTTCCCCAGCCCTCATTTTTCCACAGCTTCTCATCCTCTCAACCCGACTAGCTCTCCCCTCAACATTTCCCCCTTCTTTTTATCACCCCCTCTACTTCATTACCCCTAATTATACCTTTATATATAATACCTTAATACCTTTCTTCTCTTTCTCCTCTTACCTTACTCACTCTTTCTCCTCCTTATAGCTCACTTCCACTAGTTCCCTAACCCCCATATCCACAGCTTGTCTTGCTCTCACTTTCGCAACACCCTTTCCCTAATTTTACAGGAAAGGTGAGTCTACAATAAAAGGTTTTTGCAGCATTAAGACGATAATTAAGTCGTCCAAGTCATCCACTTCCATATCCCAATCTCACTTTACACCTCGCTTCCTCACCCTTCCTCAACTTGTTTTACTTATACTTCAATCTCTCCTCACTTCTGAAGATGGCACTTCCCTTTCTCCACTTTTTTTCCCCAGCCCTCATTTTTCCACAGCTTCTCATCCTCTCAACCCGACCAGCTCTCCCATCAACATTTCTCCCTCCTTTTTATCACACCCTCTACTTCATTACCCCTAATTTCACCTTAGACGCCCTTTCTCCTCCTTATAGCTCACTTCCACTAGTTCCCTAACCCCCATATCCACAACTTGTCTTCCCCTCACTTTCGCAATACCCGTCCCCTCATTTCTCATAGTTCCCCTAATTCCCCTTCGATAACTTTCCACCTTGGCTCCTCCCACATTACCCCTTACTTTCTCCTAATTTACCTTAACTGCTCCTCGTACCCTCCTTCCCTTTCCCCTCACTTCCCCTTCCTGTAAAAAAGTACGACGAACGTACCAAACGTTAAAAGTGGCATATTTTAATGTCAGTAGGTTACAAAATTACAAGTATCGCAGCCAAAAAAGACCTAAAAAAGGGGGGAAAGAGGGTAATTGTTTCAAGAAAAACAGGAAAACAGAAGAATAATTAAACATTTATTTATACATTCAGAAGAAAAAGAAAAAGCCTTTGACAACAAATTGTATAATTTTTAAATAAGTTTCAAATAATTAATTTGTTTACAAACTATTTGAGTGTTTTACCAAATAGCTGAAATTTTAACCGAAAGAAAATAATTATAAGTTTTAATCTAAAGGTATTCTGAATTATTTTAAAGGTTTTAAGGGATCATAATAATTCTTATGAGATTTTGAAGAACTCAATAGAATTTCAGAAGATACGAAATGATTTTCTAGGATTCTCAAGCTTTTAGAATATTTCAAAAGACTCCAAAGGAATTTATTAGATATATGAGGATTTTAATTATTTAAAGCGCTTACATTTTTTTATAAAGATTTTATGGAATTTAAAAAAATTACAAGGAATATTTAAGGTCTTTAGAAAATAACAATAATTTTCAAAAGATTTGAAAGAATTTTAAATAAATTATAATGTTTTAAATTGATTTTAGGACTGTAGAGAGATTTAAAAGAGATTACAAGATTTCAAAGTATTTTTAAAATCTTCCAGGAATTTTTAAAAGCTTAAAAAAATTTCAAGGATTTTCAAGAGCTTTTCGGCTTTTGAATAATTTTGTAGAATTTCCAAACATTTCAAGATATTTCTAGTAAACTTTGAAAAATGAATTAAATTAAATTGCTACGGATTGCTAGGCATTCCTAGTGATTAAGAATCTCTCCAGGATTTTAAAGTTTTTAAAAGAAATTTCACAAGATTAAAGGATTGTATTATATCTCCAAAGAAATAGACTTTTAAGCAAAAAGATGAATTTTCAACCAATGATATTACTTCTCTAATAGAAATACATTTTTTCAACAATATAATGTTAACCTAAAACAGATAATGTTTTAATTAAAAATATAAAAGTTACAGTTTCACTAAAAAAAATTATTTTTAACCAAATAAAATAAATTTTGAACAAAATAGTAAATTTTTCAATAAAATATATACCTTCAAAATATAAATCTCTAAAATTAAATAATTTGCTATTCAATATTTTTAAAACTGAATAATTTGAAATTCTATCATTTTTAAAATCGAAGAGTTTTTAATTTTAAAAAATTTTTTGTTAGAAAAAAACTGTCAAAAGAAAAGACGATTTTTCAACAAAATAGTTGAATTTTCCACCTAAAAAATAGATTTTTAAACAAAAAAGATGAATTTTCAACCAATTATATCACTTCTAAAATAGAAATACAATTTTTTAACAAAATAATGTTCACCAACAACAGATAATTTTTAAAGTTAAAATATAACAGTTAAAGTTTCAGTAAAAAAAATTATCTTTAACCAAATAAAATAAATCTTGAACGAAATAGTAAATTTTTCAATAAAATATATACCTTCAAAATATAAATCTTAAAAATTACATAATTATCAATTCCATATTTTTAGAATTTAGAAATTTTCAATTGTAACTCTTCAAAATTTCAAAAACTTGAATTTTAAACCTTCAAAATTGAAAAGTTTTTAATTTAAAAAATTTATAATTAAACATTATCTAAGTTTTAATTTTTTTTAAATCTGTAATTTTGATGATTAAGATTAGAAATTTCTTCCTTTTGCAAAATTTATAATTAAATAATCCAATTTTGAGTTTCAAAATTTAAAAACTGTTCTTATGCAGCTTTAATTATAACGCTTGGAAATTAAGTTTTAAGAATAAATTTAGACGATTTAGAATGGTTGTTCAGAATGTCTTTTGAGACTAACTTATCACGGTCGAAAATTCCAAATTAAGTTAATTGTTTCATTCTTTGATTCTTATTTCTGTTGGATAAAATATTATATTTAAAAAAAATTTAAATTAAAAATGAAATTGAGATTACAATTAAGTTGAAGTTGTACGAAAGTTCATGTAGCTAGTTAGATATTTATTTTAATTTATTATTATTAATTATATTTTATACACTACTGTCAAATAATATTTAACCCCTATCCAGGTGACCTATTAAAAATTAGTCTAGACTTTGAAGGTAGAATTACCGCCCAGAATATGGACACCAATATATATTTTTTAATTGAAAATCTTATTAAATTCTACATTAAATAATCTTTAGTTGAAGGGATTCGGCATTGCCGGTATTACATTATTACGACGGCATGAGAAAAATAAAATTCCGATCTTACCGAATTTTTTTCTTCGAATTTTTTGAAAGTTTTTTAAAAAGATTGTACGGTATTGTTACAAATTCCAAGCAATTTTTCAGATCTTTAAGAAATTTTTAGTTTCCAGTTTCAGTTTCCAGTGAGTTCTCCTTTATAAATGTATTTTTACGTATTGAAAAGATTTTAAGGCATTTCTAGTCGACTCCAAGGGATTACAAGGGATACAAAGAATTTTAGGGGATTTCCAAGAATTTTTCTAGGATTGCCAAAAATTTCAAGACAATTCTAGCGCATTCTAGGAAATTAATAAAATTTCATTGACTTTTAACGAATTCTTCACGATTGTAATATCTTTAAATTGATTTTAAGGTATTTAAAGAAATTTCACAAGATTCAAAGGACTGTATTAAGTCCCCAAGGATTTTAAAGATTTCTTGGGATTTCAACGTTTATTCTAGAAAATTTTAACGAATAAGTGTAATTTAATTTATACTTAAGGATTTAAAAATTATTTATCCTTTACGAATGATGAAATAGGAAAAATGCCCCGGTAGCATATTTTAGTACTGGTATCATATTTCAATCCCGGTATCACATTTCAGTCCTAATTCAGTCATGAGTTTTTTAAAAAGATTTTACGGGATTTTAACAAATTCCAAGCAACTTTTAAGAGGTTTTGCAAGATATAAAGGGATTTTTAAATAGATTTAAATAATCTAAAGGTATTCTGAAGTATTTTAAAGATTTTAAGGGATCATAATAATTCTTATGATATTTTTTAAAAACTTACTAGAATTTCATCAGATTTCTGAGGATTTTAATTATTCAAAGGGCTTACTTTCTTTGTAACGATTCTATGGTACTTTAAAAAATTACAAGGAATTTTTAAGATCTTTAGAAAATACCCATGTTTTTTAAAAGATTTAGAAGAATTTAAACTAAATTATGTTTTAAATTGCAAAATTTCAAAGTATTTTTAAAATCTCTCAGGAATTTTCAAAAGCTTAAAAAACTTTTAAGGATTTTCAAAAGATTTTAAGAAACGCTTTTAAATAATTTTGTAGAATTTCAAAACATTTCATGATATTTCTGCCCAGACGCATCAAACTGTAAAAGTAGCAGATTTTAATATCAGTATGTTACAAAATTACAAGTATCTAATCGAAAAAAGTGGGAAACTAAAAAAATAGTTAAATTTTCAAAAAAATAATTAATTTTTCGACACATTATTTTAGTTTCTTACCGAATAGCTGAATTTTTAACCTACAAAGCATAATTATCAATTAAGAAGATTATTTTTCTACTTAAAGACGACCTTTCAGCAAAAGATAGCATTTTTCCAAAAAAAATTGAATTTTCAACTTAAAAAGATAAGCTTGCAACCAAAAATGGCACATTAAAATTTTTACTTAAAAAAATATTTAAAAAGAAACTAATTCTCCACCAGTTAAATTCATCCAAAAAATACAAATTTTTAACGAAATAGTTAGATCCTCCACCAAATAAATGAATTTTCAACAAACCGGATTATTTCTTTACCTAAATAGGCGAACTTTTAACAAAAAAGTTAAGTTTTTTAAACTAAAAAGTCGCATTTAAAAAAAACAGTTGACTTTTAAATCTTAAAAAAGGAATTTTAAACAGAAAACTATTTTTAATCAACAGAAATTATATTAAGTCAAGCAAGGTGTTTTTTCAACGAAATAATTGAATTTTCAAATAAAGAAGATACATTTTGAAATAAAAATAGAATAGATATATTTTCAGAGGACAGAATTAATATTCAACCAAAAAAATAACTTTTACCAACAATAGCTGGATGTTCAACCAAATATTTGACTTTTAAACTAAAAGTTTATTTTTTAATAACGAAGATTAATTTTCTACAAACAAAGATAAATTTTCAACCAAATAGTTTAATTTCAAAAAAGAAAAGAGACATTTTCGAACAAAAATGTAATAGTTAAAATATCAGTTGAAAAATTAATTTTCAACCACAATGAAACGAATTTAAAAAAATGAATCTTAATAAAAAAAAATTTGTTTAGCAAAGTAGTTTGACTTTCAACCAAGCTGTTGACTTTTTTTTTTACAAAAAATAACAAAAAACTTGTTCCATTTTTAAAAAAATAATGTTAGAAGAAAATTTTATTACATGAAAAACATGTTCATGAAAAATAGGAAAAGAGGGGCCATCTTCAAAAGGTTTTATATTCGTAACGTAGATTATGGATGACTCCTGATTTGTTAAGTTAATCTGCCGTCTAAGTTAGTTTAACTTATTTAATTATTCATTGTCTGAATAACGGTCGCATAATATTAAATTTAAATTTCGTAGGTAAAAAAAGAAGGGGGAGGGAGATTCAGTATCACATAACACGGGGGGGGGGAGTTAAACGAAACATGTCAAAATTGTCACAAGAGGGAGGAGTTAGTCAAAAATTACTATGTAGGCGGTCCATAAGAATTGTTCGAAGTGATTATTTTCAGTGGGCTTGGCAAATATTTACGTGGGCGTAATAAGCGTGGCAAAATTTGCGCGTCTATACTTCAATGTAAATTTCTGTTAGATTAACAAGGAAATGTTCAAAAGAATTTTAACTTTGTTTGTCCTTTTTTAAAAAGGAGTTTAAAGATAATTTTTGTAGAGGGTGGAACTAGTGGGTATGTTATATCCATACTTGCTTTGCATTTTAAATTTCCTAAGGAGAGCTCGAAGTAAGTACTCTCAGCGGGCGTATCTATTATATATGTGGAGGTGGTAGGCGTGGCTAATGGGCTTGTCCATACTGTTGAATGGACAATGTTAGCTATCTCAGGAGAAATTTGAGTGAGTATTATCAGTACACGTGGCTAATATCTATATTTGGTGATGGGCGTGGCTACTGGGCGTGTCCACACAGAAACGAAAAATTTCTCTTGGATCACTAAAGAGCTGATCCCATGGGGCGTGGTCAACAGGCGTGGCTTATGGGTGTGGTCACCACTTCTACCAAAAGAACCAATTTGTGGAAAATGGAGATGATCCAATTCTTCGTGTTCAACAATCTTATATCTCACATAGTTTCCTCTTATCAATCAATTCATATCTTCCAGCTCCCAATACGTATCTCGTCGATCTTGAATTGGGATTTTTCCCATCTTTCTCTCTCCCCTGATCGAAAAGGAGAAGGCTAGATACATAAAAGAGCTCGTATCTCGTATTTCTGATCGTAATGCCTCTCATTGGGTTTGGCTCGAACGTGTCGAACGTCCCAAGTACCTCAGCCACTCCAGAGGCCACGTCTCATTGCAGATTGTCTCGTTGGGCATCAGTGAAACTGGCTCGATTACCTGCCGTATCCTGGCTCACAGGATACCCTAGAGACCATCCACGAGGAAGAGCGATGTCCTCCATCAGGGCACGCTGGCTTCTAATGTTCTGCACAAGAATCGCACCCTGTACGAACATTTACTTAACCATAGCTACTTTGCTGCTTTGTTTTATCTAATCTTTCCACAGGTTGGCCGGAAGCCAGGAAAAACATGGAAAACATGAGAAAGTTAGGGTAAATTAGCTTTCTACATATTCCTGAATTTGTTTAATTCTTTTAAAATATTTTAAGATTTTTCAAAACATTTATGAAAGTGTTATCAGCTTTTAATTATTTGAAGAAATTTCAAAGAATTTCAAAGATTAAACATTTTTTTTCATTCCAAGAAATTCTCGAAATTTTTAAAAAGTATCATAAGATTTTAAAGGATTTGAAATATCTTCGAGTATTTTAAAAGATTCCAAGGAATTCTGAGCAGATTTCAATCATTTGAAAGCATTCTAAATGATTTTAAATATTTTAGGATATTTGTAAAAATACGAATGAGCTTTCAAGAGCTTATAAAGATCTAAGAGAATTCAAAATATTTTCAATCTTTATAAATATTTTCCGGCTTTTCAAGTAATGACGAAAACTGTACATTAAATTTCCATAATTTAAAGGGATGATTATTTTAGGGTATTTTTCAACCTCCAACAAATTTTTAAGAGCTTTTGAAAGATTTAAAGGAATTTTTTAATAGATTTGAATAATCTAAACGTATTCTGAAGTATTTTAAAGATTTTAAGGGATCATAATAATTCTTATGAGATTTTTAAGAACCCACTAGAATTTTTAGAAGATACGGAATGATTTTGAAGGATTCTCAAGCTTTTAGGATATTTCAAAAGACTCCAAAGGAAAACTTACAAGGAATATTTAAAATCTTAAGAAAATAACAATGTTTTTTCCAAAGATTTAAAAAAAATTTTAATAAACTATAATGTTTTAAATTGATTTTAATACTGTAGAGGGATTCAAAAGAATTTCCAAGAGTTCAGAGTATTTTTTAAATCTTCCAGGAATGATCAAAAGTTTAAAAAAATTTCAAGGATTTTAAAAAGATTTTAAGAAGGGCTTTTAAATAGCTTTGTAGAATTTCAAAAAATTTCAAGATATTTCTAGTGAACTTTGGAAAATGAATTACATTAAATTTCTAGGGATTCCTAGTGATTAAGAATCTCTCCAGGATTTTAAGGTTTTTTAAACAAATTTCACAAGATTAAAGGATTGTATTAAATCTCCAAAGATTTTACAGGAATTTAAATCTAAAACAGATAATTTTTTAATTGAAAATAAAAAAGTTAAAGCTTCAGTAAAAAAATTATTTTTAACCAAATAAAATAAATTTTGAACAAAACAGTAAATTTTTCAATAAAATATATACCTTCATAATATAAATCTTGAAAAGTAAATAATTAGCAATTTCATATTTTTAAAATTGAATAATTTGAAATTCTATCATTTTTAAAATTTAGGAATTTTCAATTGGAACTCTTTAAAATTTCAA
>JAAAKG020181408.1:0-25912 GCA_010014905.2 Druon quercuslanigerum
ATTTTCTTAGTAGAAAATTACTTTCTTAAACTGAAAATTGATATTTCTAATTGAAAATTGATTTTTTTGGTTGAAAATTTATTTTTTTGGTTGAAAATTCTACTATTTGTTTGAAAGTAAAGTTTTGTTTAAAATTTTATATTATTGTGTTGAAAATTCAACTATTCTACAAACATTTCGTCCTTTATGTTAAAATTTTTATTATTCGGGATCGAAAATTCAAATAATTTATAGAAACATCATTTTGTTTTTGATTGAAAATTCATTTTTAACTGAAAATTGAACTATTGTATATTTGGTTGAAATTTATTCCTCTTTTTTTTAATATTCATAATTTTAAATATAAAACAATCTCCTTGGTTAAAAATTGTTATGTTCTGAATTGGAAATTACTTTTTGAGACTGAAAACTGATATTTCTAATTAAAAATTTATTTTTTTGGTTGAAAATTCAACTATTTTGTTGAAAATTAACTTTTCTTTGTAAATTTATATTTTCGGGTTACAAATCTACCTGATTCATTGAAATCTTATATTTTTGGCTGAACAATTCAACTTTTTTGTTTGCAAAATATTTTTCTGTTGGGAAAAAATGATATTATTTGCGTAGAAAATCCAACTATTTTGTTGGAAATTCATTTTTTGTTGTTGTATGCAACTATTTTTGGTTTAAAATTAAAATCATCTTATGTGGAATTCGACTAGTTGAATTTCTTTTAAATTACTTTTTTAAACTAAAAATTTAACTATTTCATTTTTGGTTGAAAACTCATGTTTTAGCTGAAAATTCGAATCTTTGTTTAAAAATCAATCTTTCTTGATGAAAAATAAACTTTCTTGTTCAATCTTCAACTTTACCGTTTTAAAAGTGAAAAGTTTTCTAAAACATTCGACTTTTTACCTTGAAAACTTAACTTCTTTGTTAAAAAATCTTCATTTTGGGTAGAAAATTAATTTTCTTTCTTGAAAATTCATAAATCTGGTAAGAATTCCGCTATTATGTTAAAGTAATCTCCATTGGTCGTAACATTAATTTTTTTTTAATTTCCTCTTTTACGGTAAAAAAATCATTATCCTTGATTAAAAATTAATTTTTCTTCATAATTTTTTGTTCGTAAAAATTCAGCTTTTCCAGCTAAAAATCAAACGGTCTTTTAACAAATTCTTTTGGCTTTAAAATGTAACTATTTCGTGATGAAAGCTTCCTGTTTTTGGTTGAATTTTAATATATTTTTTTTTTAATTCAACTATTTTGTAAGTGGTAAAAATTCGTTCTTTTAGATTAAAAATTCGTGTTTTATGGTAGAAAAGTCAGCTTGCTTGTTCGAAAATTCAACATTTTTTGGTTGACAATTATGTTTTCTATTGAGAATACAACTGTCATGGAAATAATTTTTTTTTATTTGAAAATTCATATATTTGGTCAAAAATTAAACTATTCCGTTAAAGTTTGTTGCAAATACATAACGTTTTACGTAGAAAGATTCTTTTTGAGACAAATGAGACTCTTCTTAACTTTAAATTTAAGAGAAATTTTCATTTTGATCAAAAAACATCTTTTTCATACAAGGGGACATTTCTCTGAGTGTGTGAGAAATGGAAAGTGAGAAATGTAAAGCGATAAATGAGAAATGAGAAAACTTTCAAAAACGACCCTCAGAAGAAGAAACATATTATGTCAATTTTGAAAATAAACAAATAAATTTAAACTTTTCCTTTGCATCCATCTAGCTTTTTTCATGCTTTGTATTTCAAAGCATGTAGATTTATATTCAGACAAGCTTAAATTCAACATTGAAAGCTTTCAATTCTATAAAGACGGAACCTGCTTTCCATTTTTTTTAATGACTTGATGAAATTATTAAAAATGGAAAAACCATAGGTGTATTTATATATTAGCCTTGTAATTAGTTCGCTTGAATATTCTGCTAAACAAATTAAAGTTACTAGCGAATTGAAATCAATTTAAAAAATGCAAAAACATTCAGAAAACAAAACTAAGTTTTAATAACCCTGCATTTTAGAAAGTCGAGTATTAAATTCATGATATTTCGAAGAAGGTAAAAATTCAACTGCACTAAAATGACAGCAGTAAATAAAATAAAAATTTTTAAACGAGTCATATTTTCTGCTATAAAACTCAAGCAGTATGCAAAGGAAATAGTTTCACTCAATCTGAGAAACAAAAATAAATGAAAGCTTTCGATTTCAGTAAATGTAGTGTCCAGTAGGAATTTAACTAAAAAAAAACATTTTTCAATTGCCAACTTTAAAATATAGCGGCGTGTTTTTTATTAAAATACTATTTGCATAAAAATATTTTCCAATATTAATAAAGTATTGTTTACGATACCTATTAGGTATTTTTAATAATATTTTCAAACCATAACTTATCCACATACGATATAATTTCTATATAAATTTCCTTTAATGAAGCCTAATTTGAGTAAAATGATCATTTTCAGATAGTTAATAAATATCTACATACCACTCGGATTTAAAAATGTAATTCTTGCACGAATTCAGTCACGCGAAAGATTCTTAATCTTAGATTAATTTAATTAGACATTCGAATCTATCACGAACGCAGCAAACACAAAGCTAATTAAAATTGACTAATCTAGTGCAAAACGGTTTCTGAAATTACAAAATCTTGCAAAAGCAAGGTGTTACTTATCTCAGTTTCAGCACTTGGTAACAATCTACTGTTACAAAATTTCAACAAATTAAAGATAAAACCAATATAAATACAGTATTCATGCACTTTTTGCGTGCGTTTAAATTCAATAGAGATTCTCATTTCTTGGAAAAAATTAATGATATGATTCTGTATTCTCGATATCGTTGATTATTACGCGCAAATTATACTTTATGTCACAAATTTGGTAAAATGCTAATCTTAAATCTCCTGAACTGTTTACCATAAATGACACATCTCTTTTGTTTCAATTCCATGATTGCATCAGTCATAGAATGATAGATTATCATTTATAAAGAAGAGAGAACAATACACAATGACCAATTAATCGAAAGTTAGATGAGAAGCGATTAAGCATTTCATAGAATAAGAAAATCAGTTTGCAAATGATGCATCATTTCAAATAAGATAATGAGTACGAGATTCAGATCAGCATATAGACACCACGAATGCTATATATGTTAAAAAAGAGTCATAATTATAAAATCGAAATAATTAATTTTTAAGCTTAATGACAATGTAATGAAAGATTCCTCGTGTTCCTCTCTACAGAAATTATAATAAAAGACCCACTTTTTGCTTTCCTCATTTGAGTTTCAATTTACGACTATGTCTTTCATACAATGTTGAGAAAACGTTTTTAATTCCGGCAGAAAATTGAGTTTATATGAGATGTGCTACGGAGAGTGAAAATTACGCTGATTGCAATCATTAAAAACTCGAACGAGTATGCAAAGTGCAATTTACTGATGTTTTTCACTTTACTAAACTTTAAAAAAAAACATTTTTTGCAGTTTTTAAATTCATCAAAGTTAATATCATTCTATATATTAAAGCATGATTGGTTTATATTGAGGAATGCAAAAGTTGAAAGGAATTCAATTGTTTTCCAGTCTTTACATTGTTTAGCTAATTGAATTGTCATTCCATTTTATACTATAAAATGTGTACTATAAATAGACGGGTTTTGTTAAAGAAATTTATTGTTAATATATGTCTGCCTTCATTGTATAAAACTGTGGTCATGTCCTACTGGTTTAAATTAGAAAAATTTATTTAAAAAGGCCTCGAATTCTGTTTTTATCAGAAAAATATGATAAAAACCCCGGCAAAATAGAAAGTTATTATAGTTCGATGGACACGCCTTATGATATACTATAAACTTCGCAGTAGATAAAGTCCTTTTTGGTCAGCCGAGAACAAATTATTTTTTAATGAAATAATGTAGAAAAAATATATAAATCTATTTCAGATTTAACAAATTTTCACTAAAGGTACTCATTCACTACCACAGAAATATGCTTTCTGTAAAAAAACGCTGAGTTCAAAAATCATTTCCCAGTTTTGTTCTAGATGGCAAAAATTTGTTACGCTCGTTGGAAATAAAAAATCAAACTTTTATATCTACAGATTTTTTCATTTATAGCATTTACAACTGAATTTCAAATTGAAGCACTAAAATTGGAATTCAGAGATTTTTAAATCAAATGCTCAACAATTTACAGGTATACAATGGAAGCTTTAAAACATTTCAATAGAAGAATTTTAAATTATATGAAGTTGAACTAAAAAATTTAAATTTTCAATCAATAAATTTCTTAAAGAATAAAAATCGTCGTTTGGAACTAATTCAGACTGATTATTATAGATATGGATCTATTATATTTAAACTTATTATAAAATTGAATTTTTTTATAAACTTTCAACTAGATGTTAACATTTGCTCTTAGGCTTTAGAATTAAAACAATTCAATTTATAACGTCAAAATCTGTAAATTATTTAATTTTGAACAAATTCAGAATTATATCTTAAAATCAATTATTGTTTTATTCTTAATACTCTAACTACAGCTCAATTTTAAAAATAATGAAATTATTTATAATAACAGTTGATCAACTTAAAACATTTTTTATCAAAAAATTTCAATTTCAAAAGCTTTTAGTTTGCAACTATTCAACAAGGATACTGTCGAAGTTGGAATTGTTTAAATATTATAAATTCCCTAGTTGAGAGTCAATTGGATGACTATTAATTTGCCAAAATAATATTTGCCAATGGCAATCTCGTTACAAGAAATCTACTTTTTCCACATTTTTTATGGATTCAAATGTTCACTGGGCAAAGAAAATTTAATATCGAATTTTCGAATGTTATAAATTCAACTTTTAAAAGTGTACTTCCATTGTTTAACAGATGAAATTTCAAGGAAAAAAAAGAATTTTGTATTAAAGTAAAGTATTGAAATGTTACATTTAAATAAGTTGCCATGAGAATTTAGAAATAAAGATTCCAATCAAATAGTTTTTTGAAAGCAGATTTTTTTGTAAATGTCTCGCCATTGGTAAATAATATTCAGACAAATAAATTGAGTCATCCCATCGACTCTTAGAAGGGAATTTTTGAGATTTGCAATAAAATACCATCTATAATCATCTCCTTATAAGTTTTCAAAAATGCATTTTGAAATTAAATTTTAAAATTAATTTGAAAGTTTATTAAGTAAAAGATTTTAGTGTTGCATACTGTAAACATAATAATTTAGGAATGTAAAGAGTTTACAATTGGAATTAACACTGAACATTTTTTTATTGAATTTCCTAATCAAGAAATAAATTCACTGTCATTTCCCGGTTTCTCAGCCACCTTGCACTCTTTTTTATTAAGTTTACAGTTTTTAAAATTATTTTTCTCTGCTGCCTTAAAAATTATGGCTAAATCAAGAAAGACCAAATTTGATACCTTAAATGTTCTTTGAATGATTTAGAAAATCTATTTATGTACCTACTTTTTTAAACTCTTCTTGGTTTTCAGCTAAGGGAATCAATTTAAGTTTCAGTCAATTTGTCTTTCGGCCATTTTCTATACAAATTAGATGACCATTGGGTAGACAAAAGGATCAGTAGACTAAATCAAACAAACGACTTCATTTTTTATTCAAAATAAATTCTTTTCTTGACCTAACTCAATACTAGTCCTAATTCACAATACCACTCTCCCAATACTACTCTCCCAAAATCACTCTCTCAATACTACTTTCCCAATACTACTCTTCCAATACTACTCTTCCAATACTACTCTTCCAATACTACTCTACTGATACTATTCTACCAATACCACTCTCCCAATACTAATTTCCTAGTACTGTTCTCCCAATACCACTTTCCGAATACTATGCTCCCAAACCTATATCAATTTGTCACTTCTTTTATATTAGATTCATTACTGTTTCTCATTTTTGTTCTCTAAAAAAAGCGTGGGTAAATTAATAAAGCAATCAAATCGATACCTGCCTTAATAGACAAGAAAATGAATCTTACCAGACTTTCCGACTCTGGGGCCGCCGAGGACGACCACCCTGATCCTGTTGACGTTTGTCATCAGCCGGCAGGGCAAAACGTTAGGTGACGTTGAAATCACGTAGACACATTATCCGTCCTCGATGCTCACCCGATTCACTGGTCACTTTCACGCTGGACTTTTCTCACAAAACGGCTATTATCATCGGCCACGATCCTGACTCACATATTAAAATCGCACGTGCTCGAGAGGAGGACACTGACCCACTTCAACGATATAGGTAAACCGAGTCTTGTTCACTTGGAGATCCGTGCTTTGATAAAAGTGTTTACAAACACGACAATACGCGCCAACTGTCACCGATTTGCATCTAACTTGGATCGGATTCCCTTTTACCTCCAGCTCCGGTACAGCCGTACTCCAACCTTCCCAGGAACCGGTGCCGTGGTCATTCGCGGTCCACCGCAAAATTCTCCATCTTCAGTCCAAGAGATTACTCACAAGAGCCAGGAAGCAATATAGTGTAAACAAGTGGCACACGCGGTTTCCGAGGGTTTCCAAACGTAGACCAGAATATGAACAAGTAATCACAACTTCTTTTTTTCCATGGAAGAAAACCGCTTTGTAATTATTCTCCAAGCTAAATTGCCTCACGAGCTTCGTCCACGAAAATCACTTCTGCACTTCGCGGTTAAGACCAAATTAGGTTCAGGGATGTTTAGAAAGACTTGGAAGTGTCTTCTGTTTATTCCAAGAAAATGGGGAACATCATCCCTTAATTGTTCCTTGGTCACCAAGATTCTTCAGAGATGGTTCTCTGAACAACTGCTTTTTGAATTCTTCTTTTCTCTAGTTGTCCAGGATTGCTGATCCAGAGGTCCTCGTCCTCTAGTTTTCAGGATAAGCTACCTCCAGGGTCACTGATAGCCGCAGGAATTCGCGTAATGAAGGCACAAGAGCAACCACTCGAAGTTGTGAGGCGCCACTTGGCTCTCGACTACGCTTCCAGTTCTCTCTTCGACCGACCACTTCACTTTCTCTGCGTCCTCGGGACTTATCCGGGAGTAAGTGACTCGATGATGACAGTACTGGTGGTGGTGGTAGCGGTCGCGACGAAGTACCGACAGATGCGTCGACACGTGGGGCTGCAGAATGCTGCGGATAATAAGGAAAACGATTCGAGTAATGCCGTTTTACTACATTTATGGGTTAATTATAGCTCGATACGTAAATAAAAATACCAATCACTCTTCACAGCTTTCAGACAAAGGCGCGAGCATTTATTTTAAGATCTTCGAAAATCGTATCAAAGTTCAGCAAGATTGAATCAATGTTGGAAATTTAATTGGCATGCAGTTCCAACTAGTTTTAAGGGTCTCAACAGGGATTAAAAACAAATAAAGGATGATTTTTGGATTTTGTAAAATTATTGACATGGCTCTTAACCTTTGTTACAAAAACTTTTGAGCAAAAATTGAAATAAATTAAATTTAACCTGAAATGCATGCTGTACATTTAAAAGAATTTAAATTGCAGAAAAAAGTATAGTTCCCAATAGGATAATACTAAATAATCAATTTATAAATTAAGACTTTATTTGAAAAAAGTAATTTTTGTTTTTGGATGCGAAATTGAGACTCAAAGTGGAGTTATTTGGTTAGGTAGAAATATGGATAAATTATATCAGTTCTAATCCAAGTTTTGGTAAAGATTACAAATATAAAAATAAGTTCTGTTAATAATTCCACTTACTTCATTTAAATTAAGCCTTTTGAATCTTTATTTGTAACTTTATAACTTATAAATTTAAGTCATCTTTCAAGAAACTTCCCATTTAATTAGTTATTAATAATAATAGTAATAGCTGAAATAAATTATGTTGCAAATATCTATATAATAAAGATTTGTCTCACATCGTTGATTTTTTAAAAGGATTTTTGTGGTTCAGCCAAACGTCTGTTTCTACGAGATTTAAAAATGTTCGAAAGTTGAAAATTTATTTTGTGCGAAAAATTTGTTTGAACAAATAATTAGCTTTTGACATTTTTATTTTCTGTTATTAATTTTAAATCGTGTTCGAATTCCAAAGAATCGTACCCTTTTTAACATTTTATATTTATTTGCCTCAAAATGTTTTGTTATGAATATTTGGACGAATTTTATTCTATAATTATTCACTTTTTAATTTTAATTTCTAAATATTAAATTTAAACTAACGCAGTATTGAATTTTAAAAAAACAGCTTGATATATGACATTTGACCATTTCAAATACTACAAATTTTTTATTTTTTCTGAAAATTTGACATTTTTAACTCTTTTTGTACCAATTTTTTCAGTTTTAAAGGTTTTCAAGTTTGGAATGAAAATCTTTAATTTGAAAACTTTATTTCCTAAAGGTGTACAATTTTTAATTGTAATTTTTGAATACTGTCAAGTATGAAATGAACTTTATCCAACTTAGTAACCTAAAGGCAGATATTAAATATTTGAAAAATATTGATTTAAGATCATGCAGAGCGAAAAATCAACATCGATTATAATTCGAAATATATTTTTCAGTTTTAAAAGTTTCATCCTTGATTAAATTAATTTTTAAAGCTTAAAATTCTAGAAATTAAGTAGTGAAGAAAACTAAATAACTAAAGAAGTAACAAACTTAACTGGAAATTGTTTAATTTTAAAATGTTTTTATTTAACCCGATTTATAAAACATTTAAATTTAAATGCTTCAAATGATAATTAGTTCAATTTTTTTCGCTTGGAGGGTAAAATTGTGAAATTTTTAGCATTTTAATACAAAATTATTCCATTTTCAAAATATAGGTTTACAAAACCTATTTCAAATTTTTAATGGTTCCAATTCAAAATAATGCAATTATTTTTTTTTTTTTTGCTTTTCAAGAGAAAATTTTTAAACATATAACTCGAAAATTATAATACTGTTCGTGTAATGTCTCTCAAAACATGAGTTTATATTTGTCGAAGTATCTAGGGACACAGAAAATATTTGGTGTGCTAGCCAAATTTCGATGAACCTAGCCACATTTTTTAGTTCCCCAGGGCTCACTGAAAATACTTGTTCTATGCTTAGTGAATTTGGGGGAACCTAGATATGGCCTTTTTTACTTCTGTTATTCGTGTTAATAGATTAAGTTTTAATTAGGAAAGTGGTTCAATTATATTAATATCAAATTTTTATTATAAATCATCAACAGTTAAAAATCAACCCATTAGTCTTTCAGTCAGTGAAGAATCTTTTTTACCAATTCATTAAACAAGATTTGATTGTTGATTTGGCGCCATATTAGGCAGATTAAACAACTGGATTAAGAAGATTGAGATTGGTCAGGTCAAGATGCAAGATCAAACAGCTAAAATAAGATTAAACAGGTTCAACAACTAGAATCAACAGTCTCCTGAGCTTCTAAGCTAATCATGATCCACGATTTGGTATTGTTCTGTGATAGGAGACACGTAACACTTGCACCAACAATATTGAAAACTGATCGCAAGTTGATAAAAATAGTTAGTCATTTATCATTCACGCATGCAGAAATGTAGATCACCAAATCGTACTTCCTCATTCAAGCAAGATCTAATTTTCTGAATCAGAGAATTTTTATTCTATCCCAAGAACTAGATGAATTGTTAGACATAAGATTTATCACTTTTAGATCCGTGACTTCTAGTACACAATTTGAAAAACAAGTTAACAGGATCATGATATCTAATTGCGTTTCACTTGCCAGAAGGATTTTACTGCAAAAACAAGAGGTGGGAAAGAGCAAATTTTATCAGCTCGCGAAATTATGTCAGCTTCATCGCCCAAGTGTAATCATTAAATCCTACCAATTAAAGTGTGTAGAAATGTTTTTTTCTTGCACATATCAATTCTGTAGTTGTCAGAAAGGTGTATGAAAGCAATTTACTTAAAGTCGAGTGTTAGAAATAATCGGACAGGATCTGTAACCTGTATTCATATTTGAAAAGAAAAATAATAATAAAATTGACAGAATTCGATTTGATTAAGCTTATGAGAAAAATGTCTTTATTTAAATTTCTGAGCTGGATTTTCGATGATTCAGGTGTGCTCTGTTTTTCCTTTCCCGACCTCGGAAGGTCGTTCTTTCAACTTGACCACTTAACTGTAAACAATTTGTAATTTCAAAACATTCAATATCTTCTTTTTCATTAAAATTAAAGCTTCCACTAAATCTTTTTCCTTCAATCAATTAATCAAATTGAATAAATTTTTGTTTTGCGGAAATGATTCGTACACGTGACACTCAGTGGTAGTTTAAACATCCTATTGATCTGTATCTCTGCTCGTTTTTCCTCGTCTGAAAATACCGAGAATCCTAAAACCATTACGCAGCGCTCAATCGTTGCGCGAAAATTCCGCGGCACGTATCCAACCATACAAAAAGTTTCAATACCCAAGTTTATTTATGAGAGAATACAACAATGTACACAACAAGAGCAAGTCCGTCAGCATTTCCTCACTCGAAGAGACTATACGGTTTTCAACTCGTACGTTATAATTAAAAGATTCATTGAAACTTGCACCTGAAAATCATTATTTATCGAATCATCAAAAATTCAGAAATCATCCTATTTTTTCTCAACGTGAAAAGATTTCTGAAAATGTGTGACCAGCATAACTTTCAACTTTTCCAGGGAAGTTCAAACTGAACCTTACCTCGGTCAATCTGAAAATGTCTTTCTTTCATATGAAGATCAGGAGACACGAAAAAAATCACAGATTGCGAATCGTAATCCAGTGTGCACACACCAATTTCAATAAACTGTCATGTCAAATATGTCACTTGAACGAAATTTTGCAGATGTGCAAAATGTTGGGGGAAGCGGGGGGTGGGTGAAATGTAGTGTTTTAGATGAAAGGGGGATTTCACTTGAAGAGGGGCGTTTTCACGAAAAATTAGGGGAAATTCGGGATTCCCTGAATGAGAAAGATGCCGGATAGGTTAAAGAGAGCGGCGACTGCTGCGCGCATACATACGAATCGTACCACTCGCGCCGAGCGCTCGCCGGCGAATGCTCGCATTCGAGACCGTGCACTGCCTAATATGCACTACCTACTGGCTACACGCTTTACTCGCGGTACCGCGCCACGATACAAGCTGACTGCCGTGTTAACAGGTAACCAGCCAGCCACATGCAGACGTGTTAGTACAGACGATCGCAAGATCTTGTGCATATAATACAGGCACATACGCATGACCGTGCTGTGTTAATATGGCGCCCGCGGCTTTATTACTGCTCTCCGATATCTGCCCGCGCCGCCCTTTTTCCACGGCTATTGGCCAGTCCGAATGGGTCGTAAACGATTCGGTGTAAACGAAAATATTCACATGAATGGCCACATATCTTGGGGCTCGTGAACGAGAATTGAGAAGGAAATGATGCGGTTTTAGTTTCGATTTTCATGAAGGTATCATCATTTTTAGGGTTTCGTATCCTCGAGCAGAAACCTTTATAGTTTCGGTCGAATGTTTGTCCGCCGTACTTTTTTTACGTTAGGGTGAGGAGGGGAAGTGAGGGCCGTGGAACGAAGCAAGAATTTAAGGCAAAGGGAAATTAGAGTATGTAGGAATTACTGGAAAGAGTAGTAGATGAAAGAAAGGCTCTATGGGCAATGAGAGGAGCGGAATTTCGGTTGGGGAAGAGAAGAAGTGGAAGTGAGGGAGAAATAGTGGAAGAAAAAGGGTGAAAGGAGGTATAAGGAATTCGATACAAGGGTCAGTTAAGAGTAATTAGGCGAAGTGATGGGGGAATGAAGGAGCAAAAATGTCAAGTGAGAAAAAGTAGGGAAATTGTGGTGAGGGGCAGTAGGTCAGGGAAGGGCAAGTGAGGAGTGGTGAAGCAGAAAAGGTAAGTGATGGGTAGGGAGGATAGGTTAGGAAAAGGGAGGGGAAGTGAAGCTGAAGTAAGAGGAGAAATATTAGAGAAAATAAAAGGATGTATGGGCAGTGAGAGGAGCGGAACTTTAAAAGGGGAGGAGAAGAAATGGTAGTCTGAATATGGGAGGAAGCACAAGGAATTTGAGATTAGGGGAAATTAGAGTAATTAGGTGAAGTAGTGGGGGAATGAAGATCAAGGGATGTGAAGTGAGAAGAATTAGGGAAATTGAGGGGGAAAGAAGATCAAGGGATGTGAAGTGAGAAGAATTAGGGAAATTGAGGTGAGGAACTTTACAGAAGTAAGCGTGAATGGAGCAAATAAGGGGTGCTAAAGTAGGAAGGGTAAGTGAGGGGAAAGGCTGTAGGGCCAGTAAGAGGAGCGGAATTGTGTGTGGAGGTGAGAGGGTTGGAGGAAGTAGGAAATTGGGGAGAAGGGAAACGAGAGGAAATAAGGAAAGTAGTGGGAAGAGAATGAAGAGGAATGGATTTGAAATGCGGAGAAGTAGGGGAAGTGTGGTGAGCAGTAATGCATATCAAGACGATAATTCTCGCTGCTCGTTCTTGATCGATTGTTCCTTCTTTTATTAATACCGGATCGATTCGGTACGAAAGTTGACCTTTCTCGCAAGGATCCAAATTTCCAGTTAATTAAGCGCCTAGAAGGAATAAATTAACCACTCAAAATACCGAAATCAAAATCCTAGTAATTCTGCATATTTTTGGTTAAGTTTTACTCATTCGCAAGTTTGTAATTCAAATATTACTGTCACGTGCGCGATCATTTTCATGGCGAAAAGTTTGCTTAGATGGAGCGAGTAGATTGATCTAATCGGCTGTTTATCGTATCGTTCGCTCGATATGCATCAATAGAGTTGAAGTGCAGTAGAGAAGTGAGGGTGAGTAGGAGAGGGAAAGGAAAGTGAGGGGTGGTGAAGTAGGAAAGGAAAGTGAAATAGAGGGGAAGTAGGGGAGGACAGAGGAGCTGAAGAGGAAGTAAGGGGAGGAGTAAGGGCAGTAAGAGGAGGGGAGAGGAAGAAAAAGTATGGGAGGGGCAGATTTGCACCACATAATAGGCTACAAAATCATTTTTTGTAACTAATTTTTAAAGGTGATCCTCAAGCAGTTCTAATCGAAAGTTTTGATTCCTCTAGCACAAAATACTTTTTTATGATTGCCTCCTTTTCCCAACTTTTTCGATTAATTTCAAACTAAATTTAAATAACCCCATGAGAAAATAAAACTTTTTTCAGTTAAAAATGAATTTGTTCGGTAAACAATTTTAAAATGTTGTTACAAATTCGTTTTTTTTGTTTTAATTTTTGTTTGGAAATAAAATTATTCAACTTGTGATTGAAAATTTAGCATTTCTAGTTAAATATTGTAATATAAGATTTAAATTAATCTTTTGGGGTTGATGATTCATTTTATTGTAGAATATTATTCTTCTGGATTAAATAATCATCTTTTTTATTGGAATTCTATTATGTAGTTGAATTTTAAGCTCTTTTGTTAAAAATTAATTTTTTTAAATACATTCATCAATTAAGATAAAAATTTATCTCTTTGGTTCGACATTCGTCTTTTTTAGTATAGAAATAATTTTTTTAACCTAATTAAATTAATTTTAATTTAGTTAATTTTAATTTTTCTCTGTTTAAAAATTACATTTTTCATTGAAAATTGGTATTTTCTGGTTGAAGCTTCATGTATTCTATACAAAATTTGTCTTTGTTGGTAAATATTTTCTTGACAAATTAACTCTTTTATTAGAAGTTCCTCTTTTTGGGTAAAAAGTAAATGTTTTTTGTTGAATATTCATTGATTTATTTAAGGATTCAAATATTTTGTTAAAGTCATATTTTGTTGCTGAAAATTCATTTTTTTGTCCAAAATTCGTCCTATTGGGTTCACAATTGATCTTTTGTGCTACAAAAGTGATATTATTATTAAAAATAATTTTTTTTTTAGTAAAAATTCAACAATCTTCTGAAGAATTTGTCTTCTTGACATTAAAATTCTACTATGTAGTTGAAAATTCAACTGTTTTCGGTTAAAATATTCTTTTTTGTTTGCAAATTTGACCACTTGATTGAGGATGATTTATCTTTGTAGTTTAAAAACTCCCCTATATCGTTAAAATTTCCACTGTTTTGGTAAAAATTAAATTATTTTTTTGATGATTTAACTATTTTGTTAAAATCATCTCAAAAATTAAACTTTTCTGTTAAAAGTTCGTCCTTTTGGATTAAAATTTTGTCTTTTATGGTAGTAAAGTCTTTTTTTTTTGAAAATTAATTCTTCTTGGTGGCAAATTATATTACTTGTTGAAAAGTCAACGATCTTTCAAAAAGTTTGTCTTTTTAGTTTTAAAATTTAACTTTTCGGTTATGAGCTCGTTTTGTTAAAAATCCGTCCTTTTCGAATGCATTTTCTTCTTTTATGGTAGAAAAGTCCTCTTTCTTCGTTCAAAATTAAGTTTTTTGTTGAACATTCAAATAACCTTTTTAATTCTTTACAAAATATCCAAGTTGATGTTATTTATTATGGTGAACTGGAAATTTCTATTTAGTAATCCGAAAAAACTAAAATCTTATCAAGGAAACCGCGAATAACCCGTTTTTTAATTATGAAATATTGGACAAGCACCTATACCCATCGCCAGTCGCTTGTTATCTGGTTTGAATTAATTAAAATTCCACTTGATATAATGAAATGCTATAAATAGATGGGTTTTGTCATTAAATGTTATTTTTTACAAATCTGTTTTAACAATATATTTAAATTATAACCAAGTTTCATGCTTATTGGGACCCTTATTACTGGTTTATCTACTTCATATAAAAATATATCTGGCTGCTTTCATTATGTAAAGGTATGATCATCTCATAATTTTTTTATTATCAGAAAATTTCATTAGACAGGTCCACAACTCCTGCTCTTATGAAAAATGTTATGAAACCCCCTGAAAACCCAAAGAGTTTGTGTACATATATATATTTATTATATTGCTATAATATAATATATTTAAGATGTCATCCTAGATACTTTTTCAAAAAATAAGGTTACTCATGAGATGAACATATTTATACAATTTTAAATGTAAAATAATCATAAAACTTATCGAAAATAAGTTCACTATGCCCTCATTACTTAAAATCAAAAGATATCTGAGGATGAATGCCATATATTAAAAATATGTGCATTTTATGATTATGTACCATTGAGTACTTTCACATTTTTATCAATATAATTATAACAATATCTCCATGATTTAATTGTGTGATACTTCTTTTTCAGTGAAAATATTAATTCAGATTAATTGTTCTTAAATGTTTTATGTTTATTTCTAATATAGCCTTAGAATATTATATTTTTGTTGTTTCTTTTGTCAAGTTTTTATCATATTTTTTAATGATCTAATTTCCATTTTTATGCTCTTACTCGGTTTTAATTCATAACGATAGATATTTTGAATCTTTTCATAATATTAAGAAAAATAATAAGTAAAAAAAATAATTTTCATGAAATTTATAAAAAATGCATTTCTTTTGGAATCCAGTTTTAAATTTGGTCAACATGTGTCGTATTAACAGTGGTCTGGGTCAGGATGAATTAGTGTCGCTCGTAAAAATTGCGTCCTTCACCTTTTTTATAACAAGGGTAAACACTAAAATTTTCTATCGCATTCTTCCCCTTTATTTACGCCCCTCCCCCTCACTCTATATCTCTCTTTCCCTCTTTATGTAACATATATTTCTTCTTGAAAATCTGGCAATCTCTAAGAATTTTTCTTTCTGTTTTAGAAGTTAGTTTGCGTCGAGATTTTATACACTGCACATCACATATTTCTTTTCTGTCGCGTTCATTTTTACTCATTTTGTGTGAAAACAGTATATAAAATAAAGTTTTTAAAGTGCTTTTTGTTACAATAATCTTGGGCATTGATTGATTTTATACTATTAGTAAAAAACTAAGGTTTACTATATTACAAAAATACTTTTTTATATAACGCAAAATTCGTGGCGTGTTTCATAAAAAGATTTTTGATATTAATAAACGAATTATTTTTGATTTAAAAGAAAAGAAATAAAGAACAATTAGATATAAATACTGAAAAATTAAAAAAGTCTCTGATAAATTTGACTATTAAAGATTGCCATTCACAGGCACAAATTTTAAATATTAATATAAAAGAAACCATACGGAAATTAAATCAACAAGTACCTGCTTTTATTATCAAATAATGTTTTGAAAAGGAATTTAAACTGAATCAAAAAGCCATTAAAGATAATAAAAAACATCATCAAAAATTTTTAAATATTCCTAAAGAGCAAAAAAGCATAAAATTACACATGGTCATGACTTTAATTGGAATAATATTAAAATTCTTTATCATGAGAGAAATCAAAAAAAGAAGGAATTCATGGAGATGTTGTTTATAAAGAGAAAAGGAGATAAAGCCATTAATTTGAAAAGTGATATCTTAAGGAACAGCAAAGTATGGGATAGAGTTATTATCTGGACATAAGTAATTTACTGCAATTTTTAATTAAAAATGAACCATTGTTTGAATAATCATTTTTTCACTAACGATATAGACTATATTAGAATTAAACATATTTTAGATAATATCCATTAAAACATTTTCTTTTCAGTTTTTTTTTGTACCTTTAGTTTTTCCGATAAATTACTCCCTGATGAGGAGGTCTAAATTGGCCTCGAAACATGTTGGTCACCTATTAGTATAAAAAGGGCGGAGAAAGAAAAAGAGCGAGAGGTTGGTTTTTGTTGACTCTTTCCTTTTTTCTCCCTCTTTTTTCTTTGTTATTTATATTTATGTCTCTAACGAGCCGGAAAGTGAGATAGTTTGGAAATCTGTTTTTTTAATGATTGAATATTTTTCATGCTCTTTTGCACAAAATTATTGTTGAGAAAATGGATTATTTTTTAATCTCAAAATACATAATTTAAAACAGAGACACTCAACAAGTGATTCGCTTCCAATCTACAGTTTTTGCTTATGAATCTTTTATGATTTCTTTTAATTGAGTTGTGAATGTTACCTCAATTTTTATGGAAGAAGTCTTTTTATTCAATTTTTGTATTAATAAAATATTAAAAATTGGACGGAAATAAATAATAATATTTTAAAGTTAGTAATTTTTATAAATGTATTATGTTTGGATTAATTATAGTTCTATGGACACATCTTCTCACGATGCACGATGAACTATGCAGTACAATTTTTACAGTAAAAAATTTAAATTGGAAAAATAAATAAAGTCCTCTTCGAGTTTGAATTTGCTTTAAACGCTCAGTTGCAAAACTTTTGGTTTAAACATTAAGGTTATGCTTGTCGAATTCATTTCTTTTTTGTTAATTGGATATTATAAAATTGTGGAGAAGATTTTCCTTTGCTAAGTCACCCTTTACTAATTAAAATCTTTAAACTGAAAGTTTTTTAAAACAAAAGATCTGAAAGAAATTCTTTAACACAAAAAATTCATTAAATAAATGATTTTTGTAGGATTTTTTGCCAACATCTATTTTTGGTCCTTTTAATACCTTATCAATATTTCAAATTATTCGTGTTTAAATAAAATTCTTTTTTATAAAATGATCATCAAAATAATGTATAATATTGCAACTTCTGACATTAACATTGCCTTTATTTGAAAAGAATGCATGAAACTTTAATTTTTTTGCTTAAGCAATTATTAATTGTTAAAACGTAAAATTTTCTTATGAGTCGGAAAATTGTCATAATTTCTAGTGGTTATTCTTAAATTACTTGAACAACCCTAATTCTTTTAAATATATCGTCTAAGGAAAAAAGTAGAAGAAAAGTACTGGTTCCTCAATCTTTCAAATGATTCAGGTTCTGATTTAAGTATTATTGAGTAACTACTTTTATTGAAAAGTTACAAAATTTCTTTAAAAAATACTAATTAGATTAATATAACATTTAGCAATAAAAATCGACAACAAGAGTAGTTTCTTGACAATTTGATAAAAAATGAAAAATGTTAAATGAAAGTGCAGCTGTTTTGGAAAACAGGTAGCTACTCAAGAATACCCAAGTAGGTTTTAAAAACTACGAAAAAAGTACTTGTTCCAATTCATTCCCTTAAAAAAATATATTTAAAAAATTTGAAAGTATAAGCAGTTTAAAAATAAATTAAATATTCAATCTTACATTGATTAACATTAATTAAAAAGCCGATAATTAAAAAAAATTTTTTTCAACATTTCAATATTTCCCTTGCCAAATTCTTAACTCAAAGAGAGCAGTAAGGTAAAAAAGAAGCTTAATAGCTGAACAGATACTTGACTATCACAAGATTCTCGGCAGAAATTGTCTTCAGTACTTCAAACAATCTTCTGGATAAATATTTAGCCGCATTCTTGCAAAGATAAATTGCTATTTTAGGAAATCATTGTTTAGCCTTCACAAGATAAAAAAGTATTTTCGTCACAGATCATTTATAAGTTAAAATCAATATAATTCGTTAAAAATTCTTCTTATCGTCAGAGAGAAATAACGGGAAATGCAAATTATAAAATATTATATAATCAGATTCATTACGCCAATGTGTCTGGGACGAAATAATCAAAATCGATAAGTATAATAATTAGCTGCACTCAGAGATAAATCAATTCGATCGATACAAAGTATAAATACAGATGCACCTTGAAGCAAAGTAAAGGAAGTAATGATCTTGTTATCGTACCTTCCACTGGACTGATTCTTTGTTTATACAACGCAACGTACGAGTATGGTTCCTGACTGGCCGGCCGGCTGACAAAAACTGGCTTTATCTACTGTGAAGTTCATACATGGTAAAAAGGTGATCGCTCTATATTTATCTGAACTATCTAGGATCTTGGTAGATAAACTTATGTAAATATGGGAGACCACCCTACAGTAAATAATGATCCTACATTAGATAATTCTTAATTATAAATATAAATATTTGAAAAATAATAATTCTAATTTTCATATATTAACACATGTCGTGCCTTATCTATTAATTACATTAAAATAATTATTTACCGTCCATTAGCATTTTTAATAAATGTTTATCTACTGTAGGGTCATTATATACTGTAGGGTAGTCGCCCTTACCAGGCTTCACGACATTTCCCCTGATTCACTCTGTTCCCCAATTTTCAAGAATTCCTCTTTTTTCTTCTATTTTCAAGAAACTGTCCCTTTTCCTCCTCTTCCTCGTTTTTTTCGCTTAAATGCGAATGAAATTAATGGCACCTAAACTGAATATTCAGATTTTTGGATTCAAAGTTCAATATTTTTAATTAAAAAGTCTGCTATTATATTTTTGCTTCAGGACTCGTCTTTTGGATAGACAGTTGTCTTTTTGAAATTCAATTCTATTCAACTGGAATTCAATTATATTTCATTTAATATTAAAATTATTTATGTAGAATTATTAACCATTACATTTTTTATTGATGAATTATTTTTATTGGTAAAAAATTTAACTTATTTGGTAGAAAAGTCATCATTTTCGGTAGAAAATTCAACTTTTTTATTGCATGTTCGCCTCTTTAGATAGAAAATTATTATTATTTTTTGTTAGAAAATTCATTTATATTATTTGAAAGTCAATTCCTTTTAATTGCAGAATGTACCGAAATTTCGGTATAAATAGCCGCATTTTTTCTGTTTGTGTAAACATTTCCTAAAATTTAATTACTTTTTTGAAAATTCAACTATTTTGTAGAAAAGTCATCTTCAAACAAAATGTAATGGTTTGGTTGATCATTGATCTTTTTGGATAGAACATTCGTGCTTCTTGGTATAAAATTCGTCTTTTTAGAATTGATTGGAAGTTGAACAACTTTCTTGAAAATTCACCTATTTATATATTCTTTTGAATTTAAAATTAATTTTATAGCATAAAAACCATCATTTTTCGTTAAAAATTTAACTGATTTGTTAAAAATTCGTCTTATTGAATAAATAATTTGTCTCATAAGATTGAAAATTCATGTTTTCGTAAAAAATTCGTATTTTTGGTTGAAAGTTAATTTTTTTTAATTGAAAACTCTACTACTATATTTTGCGTTTGAAATTCATCTGTTTTGCTTGAAGAATTAATTTTTTTTTAATAAACTAATTTCTTATGAAGTAATCTTTTTTTATTGAAAATTCTACTACTTTTATGAAAGTTGAACTATTTTATAGAAGATTAATTCGAGATATAATTCTTTTGGTCAAAGATTTACCCCTGATTGAAAATTTTAATTTTTTAGTTAACGATTTAATCATTTATATTTAATATTCGTATTTTGGTTGAATTAAACTGTTTTTTAATTTAAAATTAAAATAATTTTTGTGTGAAACCTTAATAATTATACATTTTCTGTAGAAAATTAATCTTTTTCATTAAAAAATCATTTTTCTGAGCATAAAATTCATCCTTTTGGATCTCAAATTCAACCTACGGACTAAAAATTTATCTTTTGGTGGGATATTTATCTTTTTTAATTGCAAGTTTACCCTTTTTAATTGAAAAGTCTACTTTTATGTTTCTGGTTCATAATTCATCTTTTTTGATAAAAAATTCAACTGTTTTGTTGAAACCTGTCTTTTGGATAAAAAATTTGTCCTTTTAAATTGAAAAATTACTTTTTGTTAAAAAACATCTTTTTTGTTCGAAGGTTAATAATTTTTTATTGAAAAGTCTACTATTATATTTTTTGTTCAACATTCATCTCTTTTGGTTCTTAAGTGCTAAAAATTCATTTTTTGATTAAAAATTGGTCTTTCTTGGTTGACGATTCAAATATTTTGTTAAAAATTCGTCTTTTTTGTTTGAGTAAATTGTATATTATTTACAATTTAAATTTTTTTCTGAACTATCAACTATTATGCATTTTTTGTTGGAAATTAATGTTTATTGGTTGAAAAGTTAACCACTTAGCTCAAATTTGAAGTATTTGGTTGAAAGTTGAACTACATACTTTGTTGCATGTTCGTCCTTTTTGGTAAAAAATTCTTCTTTCTTGAAAATTCATATTCTTGAGTAGAAATTTTAATTATTTAATAAAAACTTACATTTTTTGTTGAAAATAAAATTGAAAAATTTAGTTGCATTTTTGTATTTCTTGATTGAAAAATCTTTCTTGGTAGAAAATTTAACTCCTGCTGAAAGTCGTCTTTTTGGTTTAAATATTCAACTTTTTTACTAAAAATGTATCTATCTGGTTTAAAAGTTCAATTATTTTGGTTAATAATGCATCCTTCTTAGACTAAAATAAACTTTTTTGTTTAAAATTGATCTTTTCGGATTTAAAAGTCAAATTTTCTCTAAAACATTAAATCTCTTAGTTTCAAAATTCAATTTTTTGTTGTAAATTCGTCTTTTGCTTTGAAAATTCATCTTCTCTGGTAGAAAATTCAACTATTTTCCTGAAAATGCAATGTTTTTCGAACTGAAATATAAGGAATATGGTACCTAAAAACTCTTTATTTAAAAAATGTATTGTCATTTTATTCTTCCATTTTCGTAAAAAAAACACCGTATTTCTACAATTTTGGGATAATTTAAGACTCTCAGGTCAGAAATACGGTTTAAAAATTAGAATAATATAATAAGAATAAAATTCAGCAAGAAAATAATATTTATTTTGCTAAGGGCACTGCAAAATAATCCGATCCTGATGCAGAACCATAAAGTAATTAATTAATTTTATATTAAAACCTGCTGTGGCACCATATAGAGCTAATGTAATTACCCGTCTGTCTGACACTATATGATTCCATAAGGCACTCTCAATATTTACGAACGTATAAAAATGCTACTCGTCCGCTTTAAGTTACATTTTCTGATTTACATATTGTAACCGTAAATTAAATTTAAGAAGCACTCAAATTTTATAGTGAAAACCTTAATCTAAAATTTTATGTTATTATATTTTCAAAAATGTATACTTATTTTCATACCAAATGATGATATTTTATGTAGAAAAATACAGAATACAGCAACATGGTGACGCTAAAATTCATAAATTTTGTTTAGGAGGAAATTTTTTCGAGGAATTGAGGTTAGGTATTTTTCTCCCCGGAAGTGAAAAATATGCAGGAAAAGAAAATTGAAATGCTTTTATTTTATTCATAAATATCACATTTCATTTATCAAAACAAGTTAGCTAAGCAAAAATAAATGTTTTGGAATCCTCTAAATTAAAAAATAACAACAATTTTGTACTTATCAACAAAATGCACCATAACTGTTTCACTCGAAGAAAAAAATTTTTGGCTTTTCAAAAATTTGGGTTTATAAATTTAAAAACGAACCGTGGTGCATCTAAGCAAAGTTTAGATGAAAGTTCCAGGTAAATGGGTTTTTTTATTTGTTTAAGGTAATATGGGATCCCACGAACATTTTAAGGTGAAAAAGAAAATAATCGGAAGAATTTTTTTAACGCGATTTTTTTATTGAAGAATTTACAACTATATTTTTCTTCACTAAAATATTTGGGAAATTTTTAGATAATTTGGAAATAAAAAGCACTTAGCAAAAAATAGCACTCGCATTTCATAAGTTTAAGTATCTTCATTCCGCAAAAACCCGTCCGACTTAATAGATTACTTTTGTACATATATACACGGAAAAACAGTATAGCTAAAAGAGATATATTTTGGTCTTCACAACGATTAAGTATAGTTCGGCAAAATACGCATTTCGGCAACTGTGTAATGCAAAAAAGTATTACACAGGGGATTTTAATTTGGTTTTCAAATCTCCCGCGTTCGAGATCTTGATCTGGTTGGTGGAAAGCTCACAGACTCAGAAGACGTGCGCAAAGACGTATTAACCTAATTATGAAAGTAGGTTATGTTTCCCATGGTTCAACATCATTTCAAATAAATAATTAGTCATTAGGTGTTTTTTTTTAATTGGAGTTGGTTTTCACTCATGTGGCGGTACATGAGTGATATTTTGTCCTTTGACATGTGTCAAAATCTATTTACTTCGAACTTAATTAATTATTTAAAGTGGATATCTGAGGTTGGAAATAATAAATTAGTAATGAAATCTGCTGTTTTACTTATTGAATTAAATATGAGAATCAAGCGCTTTTGACGACAAGAGCATCGGTAAATATCATCAACTGTAAGTGTCCTTTTTTTAAAATAATCACTGCAAATACTAGTGCTTGGATTCATTCATGTTTATACAAAATTTGATGTATACCAATTAATGCATCATACCTTGAAGGAATAACAGCTATTCACAACCCAGTGGGCACGAAAATTTGGCGACGTCTAAACGAAATGGTTACGACATCTTTACGGCAACTTTAGGACATCCTATGTCCGATATCCTAAAGCATCGTCAGATCATACAACGTCGTTACAATATCCTAAATACACCTTAAGGACATGGTCATAGGTTATCGTAAAGTTGTCGTAAAGATGTCGCAACGATGTCGTAAGGACGTCGCAAAATTTTGTGCCCACTGGGAAGTGAGATGAGTACCTTCATACTTTCAAACCTTAATATATCGTAAGTTAAATTCAATTCTTAATATTTTCTTATTTAGAATTTTTTCTTTCCACAGACTCACCAATTTATAAACGTAGCTACTGGAACAAAAAATTTAATTCGTATGTTTACCAAAATTGCAATAATGAATCTGCGAATCAAATGATGAGAGTTAAGAAGTGGCGAATTATTCCTATAAACTGGGTGTCCAGCGACCTTGAAAACCTAGATTTCTTCTGGAATTTTTTACGAGAACCTTAAGTTAATTTTGTTTTCATTTGAAATAGTTATTATATTGAAATACGAAAAGTAATTTGAAACCTCATTTTAAATAAATCTTGCTACTAAATTTTTTTTCTTTGTCAAGATATAATTTATCTTTTATTCATTAGAGAATAAATACAGAGATTTCTAGGTATTTTTTGTGCAATGTGCCAATTGTTTTATAGATCGAAGTGAACAGATTTTAATATTGTGAATAATTCTATAAGTTTTTTATTTTGTCTCCGCTTATATAGAATGTTAATGTATACATTTTTTGTGATATTTAACTTAAAAATTATAAAAATTATTAGCTCAAATCTTCGATGTTAACTCAGTTTCAGAATTAGAATGATCTATGGCCATATAACGGATTTTTCAAGAGTTTCACCGCGCGGTTTTTTGAGTATACACCAGAGTATATTTTACAAACATTTTACAAAGGCGTGTCTACCAGATTTAAAATATCATATAACAATTTCACAAAGCTTTTAAAGGTTTAAAGGGTTACAAAGATTTCAAAAAGGGATCTTAAAAAGGTTTTAAAGATTTTTTTAAATTTGAAAATTACAGTACACCAGATTTCAAAGATTTTAAAACATTTGGAAAATTTGGAACGATTTCAAAGAGTTTCAAAACATTTTAGAAGATTTTAAAAGATTTTACGAATTGTAGATTTCAAATAATTCAACGATTTCAATTAATAAAAAAGATTTTACAAAGATTAAAGTATTTATAAAATCTTTTAAAATTCTCCAAATGTTTTAAAATCTTTAAAATCTGGTGAACTGTAATTTTGAAATTTTAAAAAATTTGTAAAACCTTTTTAAAACCCCTTTTTGAAATTTTTGAAACTCTTTAAACCTTTAAACGCTTTGTGAAATTGTTATGTGATATTGGAAATCTGGTAGATACGCTTTTTAAAATGAACATAATTCTTTTAAATATTTTTAAATCTTTCAAACCTTTTGAAATCTTTACTGTGTCTATCTAATATATCTTCAGTGGTGAAACTTTTGACACCCAGTTTATAGGAATAATTCGCAGATTCATCGTTGCAATTTTTACAAACATACGAATTACATTTTTTTGCAGTAGCTACGCTTATAAATTTGTAAATCTATGGAAAAGAAAAAAATTCTAAATAAGAAAATATTTAGAATTGAATTAAACACGCATTAGTGAAAACCAACTCCAATAAAAAAAAGTAATGCACGTCCCATCAGTATTTGTGAACACTTTTTAATGTTGTGCTATAATTTTTTTTAAATTCATAACTAATTATTTATTTGAAATGCGCGTTAAACCCTAAGGAACATAACCTACTTTCATAATTAGGTTATAAGTCTTTGCGCAAGTCTTCTGAGCCTCGGAGCCTTTCACCAATCAGCGCATACATATAATACTTTTTTGCATTACACAGATGCACAACGGGTTGCATTGGATGTTGAAGTAATAATCATCATATGCCCTATGACTACAAAGTAAACGTCCTTAATGTATATATATGATTAAAATTTTGTCATAAGGACAACCACAGGATTTTGCCGGAGTCGGGTGCTAATCTGCAAAATTGCACTTGATCTCAGCGAAATCGCAGTAAAATTTCAGCCATAACCACGTCTCACGACCGTGATATGAGTGGTTAAAGTCTGTGACGAAATCAATACGACGATCCGGCAAAAGTCGCGTGCACCCTGATGTCACGGAGCGACCCAAGGACGACCGTCTTCTGCATTTTCCCCGCAAGTGTATTAGCATATTGTTCACACGCAGGGATGCTTTTCAGGCTATTAACCAGTGAAAGCTTGGCACCTCCAAAAGCGTTGATGATAAGGACGATTAATTTAAAAGAATATTCCGGGTTCAATCGTCGCAACTCTCTTACAAGGACCTCTATACCTCTCTTTCTTTTCATTCTCCTTGGCTATGATGTTTTTGTCAGCTGGTGGCCAAAATTCGATAACGAACATGGTTCGCTTCTCGAAGTCAAGGAGAACTATGTTCTGACATAGTTCTCCTCGAGTGTGCAACAGAAACAATTTGCGAGAATATAAAGTTCCAGTATATGCGGCACTTCTCGTTCTCGACAATTGACTCTATTACCCTAGGAGCGTTTAGCAAAGCGATATTAAGGTTAATTCCGTCAGAGTGACAGAGATGGTAATAAAGCACTCTTAGTGCCGCATTGTGCCTTTGGATGTAGGTCGTTCCCGCATG